>CM041644.1:2967269-3130580 GCA_023333625.1 Bothriochloa decipiens
TTAGTTGTAAATCACGAGACGAATCTTTTGATCCTAGTTAAGCCATGATTGATAATATTTATCAAATACAAATAAAATGCTACAATACTTTTCATGCTAAAAATTTTGTGATCTTTACAAATAAAATGTTATAATACTTTTCAGGTTAGAAATTTCACGATCTAAACGAGGCCATAGTACTCCATATATGTGTCGATATTTTGATATGACGAGAAATCTTCTTTTTACATAGTACCAAATGTTGGAATTGGAAGGGAACTAAGGCCTTGTTTAGATGCCCGAGGCCTTGTTTACTTTCTAAAATTTGCCCTAAATTTCATTATACAAAAAGAAGATTCTACGTCACATCAAAATACCGGCATATGCATGAAGTACTAAATATAGATGAAATCAAAAACTAATTATACAGTTTAGATATACTTTACGAGACGAACGTTTTGAGCCTAATTAGTAAATGTTTGAACAATTATTACCAAATAAAAATAAAACGCTATAGTGTTCAACAATGTAGTATAATATTTTGGTGAACGTCAAATAGGGCGAACTAAACAAGGCCCGAATTATACTCCTAATTTCAGTATTTAGCACTATGTAAAAATAAATTTTCTGTCACATCAAAATACCGGTATATGTATGAAATATTAAATATAGATAAAATTAAAATCTAGTTACACAGTTTGATTGTACTTTACAAGACGAATATTTTAAACCTAATTAGTTAAAATTTAAATAATTTTAACTAAATATAAATAAAATACTGTAAAAATTCTGCTATAGAAATTCTAAGACTAGTTCAGAAAACTAAACGAGACCTGACAAGGCCAAGGTTTTGGGTGCGCATTGGGAGCAGGCAGCGGCAGGGTTTTCTACCGGTGACCGCCGCCTGTCTGTACCCAGTACCTGACCTGGAGACGGCTGGTGGGCCCTTCCCCGAATTCTCTTGGTGATTTTTTCTACTGGATTTCTTCTACGGATGAAACCAATTCAGTCCTATGCAGGAATTGGTATGACAAAAATTTCTACTCATATCCACGACATAGATATCAGGGCACTGGTCTTGAACGCGGTTTTTTTTGTTCGTATTGTTATATTTCTTTTTTCTGAAACTAAACTGGATCATTGAAATTCCTATAGATTTTTGCAAAGTACTTGCATTCCAAACAGTGGTTTTTGATGCACATGAATTTTTCATGCATCTAGAATCAAATTATCCTCCATATAAATTACGATAAAAATGAATGTCAACATCAGGAATGGCGATACAAGAATGATTCTTAGTCCATGTCTCGGGTACCCGCTACCGTGCCACACTTATTTGTGCTCTCAGAATAAATACACATCTTGTTTATTGAGGGGCTAATTTTTTTTAAAGTTTAACTATATAGAAAATAGTATTAAAATTTATATCTTTCTCAGTTTCTCTAAATAAGTTTATCAATGCAATTATACTTTGTATATACCCAATCTAATGATATTTACATACATAAATAAGTTTATCATGCAATTATACTTTACAATTATACTTTGTAAATAATAACATATGTTTTTTTTATATATTTAGTTAATTTTTTTGAAACAAAAGTATGCACCTGGCAAGAAGGTCCCTCTAATGAGGGCGCAGTCGTAGCCACCGTATATATACCATGAATGAACTTCAACCCCATTCGCTCCTCACTTTCTCCTAATACCCCACGGCACACACCAACACCAGCCATCATTAGCTACTAGTGAGGCTCATTTCACCATGTAATTACTGTAGTTGTAGCATCAGATTTCCACTAAATATCACTGCTAATCACCATTACTCGTTAGTTAGCCCCCTCGAGATGTCATCAATGGATGAAACGATCTAGATGCTCCTTAAAAACACTGATGAGAAGTATTAAACCGTATTACATGACATCGATACAGTGTTATTCAGTATCCACTTTAGCATTTGGCTATGTCAACAAGTATCATTACAACTTACATAGAAGGATGTAAATGTATCGCAATTGACAAGAATGTTTCTTCCAACCACTCTTCGTTTGATCCGCCCTGAGGCGCCACGCGAGCCGCAGCCGTGCAGAAAACGACGTCGCGCTGTGGCCTGTGCAGAGTGCACCGGGCACCGGGGAGACGGTGGCAGCTCGCAAAGGCCTTCTACCTCTGACCAATGGGCCATCCCATCCCCACGCACTGTCGCACGCACCATTTCCTCCGACTCTACACGGACCGCGAGTCCGCACTGCACTCCCTCCTCCGGCAGCTCCCGCAACCCCCACCAGCCAAAAAAGAAAAAGAAAACACAGAGAGCGAGCGAGCGAGAGAGAGGCAGCCGCAGCAGGCCAGCAGCTACCCCGGAGCCTCGCCTCAGACCCACGGCCGGGTCCCCCGCTGGTGCTCGCTCGCTAGCTCGCCGGCAGCAGACTGGCGGGCCCGCCCGTCCTTTGGAAGCGTCGAGGACAACGCTGCTGACAGTGTGCGTAACCGCCCCCTCTCCTCTCCCCCTTCCAATCCAACCCATGACTGATTGATGATTGATTCGTTTACCATCAGCGATTTCCCACCAATTCCCTCCGCGTCGCGCGGGGAGGCCGCATTGGATTAGCCGCGGCTCCTCTCCCGGGACTCGCCCCACCGGCGTTTGGTCCGATTGGGGTGGGGTGATCTAGGGTTTAGCTCTTCATCTGATTCGTGCCTCTGCGGTTCCCGCCCGGTTTCTGGTGCGGCCTCCTGCCCCGATTTCAGGAGGGAGGGGTTGGGGCCAAGTGAGCTGCTCCTCGTCTGTGATGTGGTTGTGATGCCCCTGAGGTGTCAGTGTGACTGTGTGAGTGAGGTGCATGTGGGCGGGTTTTGCACGGTGAAGTGGCAGCAGGACAGTAGTGCTGCTGGTACCCTTGGAGTTGGCGGTAGGCTGGGGATTTGGTGCTCGAGTAGTTCGAGCTAATGCAGCTGCAGCTCCCTATGCCACGCCGTGTAGTATTAGTATGAGCATTGACTGATTTGAGGTTTGAATACCTGGCAGCGTTGTCGGTTCCCGCGCCGAACCACATGTCAGAGGTTCAACGCAGATGGAGATTGTGTGCCGCTGCTTTTGTCGATATTGTGGTGCTTTAGGGCTGTGACGTTCAGATTCAGATTCAGATTCATGCCATTAATACTTCCGCAGCATGGCACTAGTCTAGGTGTACGCTTGGCATACGTGTCCGGTGCATGCACGAATTGCATTTGGAATGTTACTCCAGTCCATAAAGCCGGTTGCTGTTGCGATAGGATTTGCCAAAAAGCTTCAACACCTTTCGGTTACTCTTATTAACTCAGCTATGTCAGCTATGTTGTGGACATGGTGTGCAATCTACTTAGCCACTGGAATTCCTTGTGACCATTTGGAACAAAACCGTCGTAGGCATTGCATGCTGTTTTATTGTCGGAGCTTGGGAGTACGCATTACATGCATTTATTAATGCCTGCTATTACGAAGTGTATGCAACTGATGTTAGGCAATAGCATATTTTGCTGCTAAACTTTTATGACCATCCAGATTGAGGCCATGCTTCAGTTAATAGAGTTTTTAATCCAGTGCATATAAATTCCAAACATGTTTGGATAGTATTGTGTGAGCATTGTATTGGCTGATTAGGGGATTGATTTTCTGGTAGGGTTATCAGGCCCTGCGTTGAACCATCTGTAAAAGGTTGAAAAACGCATGGTGAATTTTTGCCATTGCTTCAACTGCTGTGCTTTAGACCTGTGAAAATTCAGAGTGGGGCTCATGCCTATGATACTTCCTCAGACAGGCATTGTACACAAGTTAATGGCTTTGTTAGCTGGTGTTTGGTTAACATTTTAGTCTGAGTGTACACTTGCCATACATGGCCGGTGCAGGCATGGATTGCGTTTGTTGTACTGTGTAAGACCAGTTCCTTTTGGGGTATGTTGTAAGAAGCTTCAATGTCTTTTAGGGGAAGATACTACATTTAATTCTCTTGTTAACTCAACTTTGTTTAGGATATGGCATGTGAGCCATTGTAATTCCTGGTGACCATTTGGAACAAACCCTTATATTGCACGCTGTTTTACTGTTCTCGGTGGTACACGTTACATGACCATCTGGAACAAACCCTTATATTGCACGCTGTTTTACTGTTCTCGGTAGTACACGTTACATGCCTTTGTTCACGCCAAAGGGTATACAGCTGATCATAGGGACTAGTATATTTTGCTGCTTTTTTTTTTTTGCGACAATCCTGATTGAGCTCATGTTTCAGTTAATAGTGTTCTCGATCCGTAGTCAATCCATAGCTCTCTTCTAACGTTTTATAGTCATAACTCAATAATTAGCATGATATAAATGTTTTCATATCATACCATACCCCTGGTGGTAGGTGGGCCTGGATCCACATGTAGTTTCTTGTTTGTCCGTATCCCATTTTTGCTGTTGCCTTCTGTTCTCACAAATTTCCTTTTTTGAACTTGCTGCCATTGAGATAACGTTTATTTATTCCTTTGTGCATTTCATCTCTTCCCTATTCCAGATTGGCAAATTGCTATGGAGCTATAAACTTGCAACATCTAGCTAGGTTGTTGTTTGGAAAACTCTTTTTGGTCGTTGATTTTGATCCTTGCATTTTGCAGGTGATCCACTGATCTCATAGCTGCCCTTTTTCCGGCTGCAAGCAGATGCGATAATGGACAACCTTGGGCATAGAGAAAATGGCAGGCAAAGGCCTGACCAATATAAAGCGGTTCATCATACTCAGGTTTGTGTAATTCATCATTTAGAATTCTTATGCAGTATGTAATATTCACACTTGTTACGTCAATATATGAAAGACAGACTAAACGTGGCCTAGGACATCTATTCAACTGTTATCACCACTGGATGTTTTGGTGCTTTGAACCTTGATTTTAAGGATGTGTGTCCCGAACATTTCTACGAATATCCAAAAAGTTTAAATTCCTTTTCTGCACCAAAAGCATATGATTCCAGCTTTATTTGGTAGCTTAAAGTCTGATTATACTAAAACAGAGAAAGATAAAGACTATTCTACCAGTTGTTCATCTTTACTGATCTAATGCTTAAGGTTGACAAACCAAAGAGATTTTTTAGAAAACTCAAGTATATATTAAAAAAAACTCTACAGAAACATATAACTGAACTGCTCAATATGCTATTATTTCTACATGGGGAAGGTTGTTATGATGGTGCATTTTTATTGCTTTTGCCTTTTATAGCTCTTTATGTATAGCTAGTTATAGGCTCAAAGTTCTTATGAGTATGTGGTTGCATCTGGGCCAATGTATCCAATCAGTTCTGCCATTTCTGTGATCATATCTGCTATATTGTTTTGCAACTTACTGTTGATGTGTCAAAACGCATTTGCTGTTCCTTGTTTTGGAATGAATTATTAGAGACACAACCATGCAACTACCTGTATCTTAATGTTGCTGGCGGGAAGTCTGAACTTACAAACACCTCTCATTCGTCTTCCCCCAGTCATCTAGATTAGACTTGTCTCGTAGTAACTTCTTTCTGCCGGATCGTATTTCAGTGCCTTTGGCTTCTCTCGCTGGGAGTGCCTTTATCATGGGCCCTTTTTATTGTATCAACAAGTACTCAACCTCGATAGTCTAAAATTTGAAGTTATTCTGTGAGTCTGTGACAAGCAATATTACTGTTTTTTGCTGTTATAATTTATAAAATATTTGGTTTCTTGTGCTATATAACTTTATAGCAAGCGGTAGGGCTATATTTGCAGTGTGGAAATTTGTGTTAAATTTCAGCATAGATGACTATTGGTAACCTGGGTTATTTTTGTTTAGTGCAAACATATTTTTCCTGAAGACAATGGACTTATAATCTATGTTCTGTGTTTCAGTGGATGATGCCTCAAAGGCAGCTAAAAGACCATCATAGTTTGAATCTCCTGGCACTGATGAATGAGAAGGACAGTGCCATTCGAGAAAGAGACCATGCTCTCGCTGAGAAGAAAGCTGCTATAGCTGAGCGAGATATGGCATTCGCTCAGCGGGATGCTGCGATGGCTGAGAGGAATGCTGCAATTGTGGAGAGGGACAATGCCCTTGCTGCACTTGAACTCGCCCGTACAAATGGGTTCAATATGAATAATGGGAATGAATTCCACCAAGGACCTCCTCTCAATGGAACAAAGAACGTCCATCACCATGACCAGCTATCTCCTGTCCAAACATCCCCACAGCAGCTGGCCGATTCTCCATATGACCATGTCAGGGAGATGCACATATCAGAAGCATACCCTATCGCAGCAGCTCCCGGAAACATCGGGAAGGCTAAGAAGCCAAGGAAGAGTAATTCTCAAGCTTCTCCATTGAAGAGGCCATCCGGTGTACTCCGCAAAACCAAGAAAGCAACTGGTGATTGGAAGAATGCGGGGATGACCAGTGTAGCAGGAGATTCAGCCCGTGCTGCTGTGATGAAGAATGAGTGGAAGGACCAAGACCTTGGTCTGAACCAGGTCACGTTCGACGAGTCAACCATGCCTGCTCCCGCCTGCTCATGCACAGGGGAGCTCCACCAGTGCTACAAATGGGGCAATGGTGGGTGGCAGTCATCTTGCTGCACCACGAACATGTCCATGTACCCTCTCCCAGTGATGCCCAACAGGCGCCACACTCGCATGGGGGGGGAGGAAGATGAGCGGCGGTGCTTTCACAAAGCTACTCAGCCGGCTGGCAGCAGAAGGTCATGATCTCTCGATTCCGGTGGACCTCAAGGACCACTGGGCTAAGCATGGCACTAACAGGTACATCACCATCCGGTAGCCCCCGTCGGCCACCGCCACAGTATCCACCATTCAAGCTGGAAGGGGTAGAGATCACACAAACGTCGCTTCTCCTGCATCCCCTAAGGCCTCACTCTTGCCATGTTCTGTAATGTCATTGGTTTGTAGTGAATGAAGGTAGAGTTTTGCGTTGATAATATCTCAGCGTTGTAGGTTCCCCCTTCTTTTTGCTGGACTGTTAAACTGTGCTCGCGAAGCTGGAGTGCTGCAGTCCGCGAGAATTGTAGTGTAATTGTAGCTGTACAGTTTGACATCTGGATTCGAGTGGTGGCAGTGGAAGGTGTACTATATATAATTAGCTTCAGGTTCGTGGCCGTCGTTAATCTGAAGTTGTCGTTCCAGACAGGCATGTTTTTTTGGTGTCTGCTGAATTATTTACAGAACTGCAACCTATGCAAGAACCAGGAATGGGATGCTATTCTCGTTTTTAATTTTAAATTTAATTAAATCTATAATAAATACTAAACAAGTAAACATTAATTATGAAATATAACTTCATAATAAATATATTCATTAGAGATGATATTACAACGGTGAAGCCACACGAATATACATTCATAATAGTTTCTATATACCTAGTCCAAACTTTATAAATTTTTTGACTCATTTAAAACCTAAAATTAAATTCTTTTTCGAATGAAGTGAGCACTATGATTAGCACTATGATTGGCACTATGATTAGCTCTATAGTAGAGAAGAATTAAGCCACCTAAACGTTGCTTCTTCGGCCCCCTAGGTGAAGCCGTTTTCACAAAATCTCTGGCAAACAGGGCAGGTTAAGATTTTGATGATTCAGAAGCAAAAATCAGGCAAAACAAAGCTAGCCAATAACCAAAAGGTTACATGTCACAGCATCATTCAGTAAATCAGAGAGCTACATATTGATGTTTCAGAAATCAAAGCTTCCTCGCAGAATTACTCTCCTCATATCATCCGAATTTCACTAATCCAGTCACATGGCGTTGCATTTGCAGTGGAAATCAACCCGAATGTTCATGGCATGCAATGCAACCAGAATACCAGATTCATTCATTCAGGCAGTAGTAGTTAGAGTTCAAATCAAAGGGCGAGCGGGTTGGCGTGGATGGTGACGCGGTTGAGCCTGATCTCGGCGAGCGGCCTGTCCCCGGGCCCCGTCTGCGCCTTCTCCATGAGGTCCAGCACCTCGAATCCGTGGATGACCTTGGCGAAGACGGTGTAGTGGCCGTTGAGGTGCGGCTGCTTGGCGTAGGTGATGAAGAACTGGCTGCCATTGGTGTTGGGCCCGCTGTTGGCCATCGACATGATCCCCCTCGCGTTGTGCTGCCCACCAAACCAATTTATTTGTTTTCATCAGTGATTCCCCGAGGGTTTGTTCGTCGTCAGAGGATAAATCAATCAATCAATCGAGAAACCAAGCAAGCAACTAATCGAGAAGCCAGCCAAGCAAAACCAGACCACTGACCTTGAGGGACTCCCTGAACTCGTCGGCGAACTTGGTGCCCCAGATGGAGGTGCCGCCCTTGCCGGTGCCGGTGGGGTCGCCGCCCTGGATCATGAAGCCCTTGATGTTGCGGTGGAAGACGGTGCCGTCGTAGTAGCCGCTGGCGCAGAGCGCCAGGAAGTTCTCCGCCGTGCGGGGCAACTGGTCGCAGAACACCTCGCACTTGATGTCCCCCAGGTTCGTGTGCAGCGTCACCGACTGCCACAGCCGTCGATTCAGGGAGTCAGCACGGGAAACGATAGGGTAGCATACAGATCGAGCGGGAGAGCTAGGGGACGGGAGAGAAGGCTCACCATGGCGACGGGCGCGGAGGGTGGGAGGAGGCGCGGAGAAGGACGGTGAGGGGGAGGCGGCGAGCCGGCGAGGCAGGAGACGGGTGAAATTGGAGTGAAATGTTGGGACTCGGGCCGGAGAAGGCGGCGACGAATCTGGTGGAGTCTGGAAGAAGGCGACGTGGGCCGTGTTGGGCTCGTGGGTTGTTGGGTCACACTATGTATGGGCCGGCCGGAAATCCTTTGCTTCCCGCAGCCGCCTCGTCTCCTCGTCGGCGTGGATTGTCTTACATGGCCCGCGGCACTGCCAGTCGAAGAAGCTCTCGGGCCAGCGTTGCGCAGCGGGATGGCGGTCGGGCAAGCAGGAATCTTCGTCGCTTATTCCTCCGCACTGGCCTATGGCTTTGTTGCTCTGTAAATGAGGCACCATAGCTCATGGTCGCAACTTGTTCGACAAAATGCCTCGCTGCATGTTTGGCAAGTGGCATGATATAAGCCAGAGGCAGCCATGGGCCTCAAACGAAACTACGAAAGGTATATGAAGTGTTGTATATTTGCAGGAAAAAGATAGGCACCAGGCATCATTGCATCAACAACATAACTTGCTCCTTCAGAAATCCAGATGTAGCAGCAAATCGAGATGCGCCCCGCCATCGCCACTTCTGTGCCCTGCAGCAGCAGATCGAGGACTGCCACTCGCTACCTGTTTGTCGTCGTCCTCGGCCGAACCCGAGCCCAGCGCCCCCTGGTGAAGGACGGCGGCCGCGCGCTACCGGCTTCATGGGCAGAGAACGCCACCATGAGCTTGTGCGGCGGCGCGGCGAGGACGCCCTTGCCCTTGCGGAGGGCCACCGGCGGGGAGGAGCAAGGCTGCTGCACGGGGAAGCAGAAGCCGCGGTGGACGAACTTGTGAGTTGTGACGCCGCATCAGAGGGAACCTTATCCTCGCAACTGCATCTGAGGGAGGATGATGTCGTCTGCTAGGTGGGCCGCGCGTCGAACCAAGCCATGCTCACATGGGAAGCTCGAAACATTTGCCCGCACGAAAAGAGGCTCGAATGAACGACTCTGTGCGGGCAACCAACAATCGCCCCCATAGGCACGGTTCCCATTCATGGGCACGTACAACGGCCATGCTGTCCGTCGTCTCCGCATAGTAATAGTAATTTTGCAAAATCACCCCTGGTTTGCTAGAGAGAGAGCGTAGCCGTCGCGTCGTGAGACGACGCTGTGCGCCCGTGCTCCAAGACGAACTCGACAGCTGGATTCGCGTTGTACGGGGCCGACGTCGTCTTCTCGGTCGCTTCGACGAAGAGCGGGGCCGCGCCGGCGGGGCAAGAACATGGCGTAGGTCGCAGACGGCACATCCGTTTCTTTACTAAAGCTTCTCCTAAATGGCGGAGGTGAGCTTTTCCTGAATGCTGAAATCGTCCTGGAAACATCGTGTAATTCTAACTGAATGGTGATAACTAAATGCTGAAATCATCCTGAGAACATCGTACGTGGGACATCAGTTCAGCTACTGAAAACTGATTACAAAATACACACATTCCGTAATCAGTAATGCACACATCGTGGGAAATCAGTTCATCTTCTCCTCAATGGCGCATATATGTTTCCTATGTCAAACTGTCCCATGGTGTCACCTATCTACATGTTGTATGCACACGGCTGTTTACCTTTTAGGCGTTGTATGGAACCTGTCAAATGATTGCATACCTCCCGGTGTGATTGTGATTGTGATTGTGATTGTATCTCGTCTGATTTTTCGGTTACCTGCATGTCATTCATGATTTTTCAGTGCATGTTTTTGGTCTTATCTAACAAGGCCCTGCCAAGGCCCATGATATTATTCAGTGCTGCACCTGCCCTCTACTTATCAAGGCAAAGAGGCAGTGAACGTCGGTGCACATGTAAGTCAGGCAGCAGGAAGTTGTGTTGTTCTGATGGTGAGTTCTAATTTTCTAGCTCAAACACTTCACCAAGGTTACCGGATAGTGAAATAGTTTAGTATCATCATGCTTTTGGAAGAATACTATATGTTCTTCTGACAAACATATAACAAAATTCAGATTAGCAAATGTCAGAACAAACTGAACCTCATTCCATTGCAGCTCCAAGTGGAGAAGTGGACACTGAAAAATTGGTTACTGAAAAATCCTACACTTGTTTTACTTGAAGTACAGTTCAAGCAACTTCTTCAGGGTATCAATCACGCTTGTGAATGGGTTAAGTGTGACTGGTGCGCACGACTGGTATACACTAGCAGCTGATACAGAGATGACAGCTTATCTGCAATTGTCTGATATATACGGAAATCCTCCCTTGTCTACGGGGTCAGTAGAAGATATGATCTTGAGTATTTTGGTCCGTAGAAGATTCTAGCACGTGAACATTTGTCTACTATCTGATATTTTCGTCCAAGTTTCATGTTGGTGTAAATACTAATTTATATGAGGACCTCTATGTAAAGTTAAAACAAATGAATAGAGAGCAGGAGTGTGTGCGAGACACACCTCCACAAGTTTCCCAAATTTTATCATGGTATACGAAGCTAGGGTTTGTAGCGGTCGTACATGTGGCGGCGTGTGGCCTCGGGCTCGAGTCGGAGGCAGCGTCGGCGCACGGGAGAGGAAGGCTCGCGAGGCGGTGCAGGCCATCGCGGGCGGAGTTGGCGAGCGCAGTCGCTGCGTAGTGGCGGAGCGGGCCACCCGAGGTGGAATCGAAGCGGCGGCGCGGACCAGCGCAGGCCAGTGCAGGCGGAGCCGGCGGCGTGTCTGGGCGAGCACCGGCGAGGCGGGCTCTGAGGAGCCGCGTGCTGCAGGCGAGAAGACGCGGCTGCGCGAGGGCGGCATACGGCCGAGGAGCAGGCGCGAGGTGGCTCGCGTGTGTGGGTGAAGGCAGTGTGAGGCTGCTGCTGTGCGGTCAGGAAAGGAAATTGCTGGTGCGGAAGGAAATTGAAGAAGGGTGATCTGTTGGCTGCTGCATGTGCTGTGCTATTTTTAGCGTGTGTGCTGATTGGTGAAGGGGAGAAGAAGGTGGAGGTTTCTGTTCTTCTGCTGCGTGGTGCAGAGGTTGAGAAGCAGGGAGGATTTGGTGGAGGTGAAATCGTTGCTTCTTGTGGTTGTGCTAATTTTGGTGGTGTGTTGCGTTGCTGAGGAGGTGGCTTTGAACGTGGTACTTGGAGAGGACGCAAGGTGGAAGTGCTGCTGCATGGTGGAGAGAAGATTTGGTGCTGTTGCTGCGTGCTGCTGCTATTGAGGTCCTCGGATTCAGTGATTTGGTGATCTTGAAAAGGTTGAAGGCTTGCTGCTTGTGTGTGTACTGAGTTTTTGTTGCTACTGAGGTGGAAGAGAAGTGAGGTGGTGGTGAACTTGCTGCTCTGTGGTTATCTAGTTGATGATTTGAGGCACAAGGGTAGATGCTGTGGCTGAGGTAGAGAAGAAGGGAAGAAGGCTGCAAGTCTGATGTTCTGTGATTTCGTGATTTCATGAAGATGGAAGAGTTGCTGCAAGCTGTTCACGGGGTGGAGCTGGCCAAGGTGGTAGATCAGGACGTCCAGATGTGGATGGAGTCGATTGTCAAGGAGCCTGTATGGCAAGGGAATGACGACGGACGCAGCGACCGGACAGGGAGCGCACGTGATGGTGCTCAAGACGGCCGTTTAGCTGCTGCCACCACAACAGAAATGGCTAAAACCCTATTTGCAGGGTCCACTGACATAGCCATTTTAGGTGACTTGACAGAGATGTATAAGGAGGGGATTCAGACGGTGTTCGGCAGGAAGGCAAGTCAGGTATATCAGTTGGAAATGGAGGCGAAGGTGGAAGCAAAGGTGAAGGAATTGCAGTTTTTACGTGCTAAGAAAGCAGAGATGGAATTGAGGGTGCAATTTTTGGAGGCGGAGCTGGTTACTGCCGTGTCTAAGATAGGGGAATCGAAGGCTGATGTGTTGTCTAAGAAGAGGGAGTCGAAGGAGAAGGCTTCACCTTTAAAATTAACAGGGGAGCAAGTTATGCAGTGGGAACAATGGCAGAAGCTCTAAGCATTTGAGACCTCCAAACCCACTCCAGTTGGTCCTGTGATGGCCACCTCCAGTCACTGTGGTAACTTTGCCAACTATGCTCACTTGGGCAAAGGTACTCAGGCACAGGCACTTGCATCCACATGTAGGCATGATATTGAATGGGTCATAGATTCAGGAGCTTCCAAGCATGTCACAGGCATATCTAGTCCTTTCAAAATATACACTCCACACTCATATTCTGAAACCATTCAAACTGCTGATGGCACCTCTCAACCCATTCATGGTGTAGGATCTATAGAGTGTACTCCATCCCTTTGTTTATCATCTGTTCTGCATGTTCCTTCCTTAGTCAATCTCCTCTCCGTCAGTTCCCTTATTGGTTAGTTCAAATGCACTGTTACGTTTGATGAAAATTCTTGTATCTTTCAGGAGAAGAGGACAAGGAGAGTGATTGGGACTGGAGTCAGTTGTGATGGGTTGTGGTTCATCAACCATGCGGAGTCAGCATTGACAGCAGCTGTTGGAGCAAAGGAGAGGGAGATCTTCTTGCTTCAGCGTCAGTTAGGACATTTCCCTTTTGAAGGCTTGAGTAAACTATATCCTGATGATTTTAAGGACGTGGATAGAAGCAAACTTGTGTGTGATGCCTATGAACTTGGAAAGCATACAAGATCAACTTATCCTAGCATTGGTCTTCGGAGTTGTGAACCTTTTTATGTTAATACATTCTGATGTTTGGGGTCCCTGCTCAGTCACATCAGTGAGTGGATTTAAGTGGTTCGTCACATTTATTGACTGCTATACTCGTATGACATGGATATATATGCTGAGGGGTAAGCATGAGGTTTTTAGATGTTTCCAGGACTTTCATAAGTTGGTTGAAAATCAATTCAATACTAGAATTCGAATTATCCGAACTGATAATGGAAAGGAGTATGTGAACAATGATTTTGGAGCTTATCTCTCGGAACACGGGATTATACATCAAACTACTTGTCCTAATACCCCACCCCAGAATGGTGTAGCTGAGAGGAAGAATCGACATTTATTGAAGGTAGCGTGGTCACTAATGTTTCTGATGAATGTACCAAAGTATCTGTGGAGTGAGGCGGTAATGACTGTAGCATATCTACATGAAGTTATCAGCTGAGCTTCTTTTGGGACAACGAGAGTTTAAAGTACCCCCTCGGGTATTTGGTTGTGTTTGCTTTGTCAGGAATCATAGGCCTTCAGTGGGAAAATTGGATCTTCAAGTAGTGAAGTGTGTTTTTTTGGGATACTCATCCACACAAAAAGGATACAAGTGTTGGGACCCTGTTGGAAAGAAGTTGTTTGTAAGTATGGATGTAACATTCCGTGAATTTGGACCATACTATACAAAACCATGGGATCTTGATCCATTGCTGGAGGAGTTCTCTTCAGTCACTGAGAGTGACAGTAGAGAGGGGGGGAATAGAGAGGCTGCTGCTCAACAGGAATTGATTGTTGGTACTATCCCGCTCAACAGGAATTGATTGTTGGTACTATCCCGTGTCCAATGGATATGCCTGAAAAGGTGGTAGTTCATCAAGATGATGATGGTAAAGGTGAAAGGGTAATTGGTGATGAGAGTGAGGAGGAGGTAGTTGGCGCTGGGAATGAGGAGACAATTGATGTACAAAATGGTGAGGTGATTGGCAAGGAGCCAATAGTATATCAGAGGAGACAGTCCAGGAGTCAGGGGGAGGAAACAGTTGGAAAAGAGCCAATAGTGTATCAGAGGAAACGATTTAGAAGTCAGGGGGCGCAAATCAGTGCACCACAGCCACATCAGCTTGATACACCAGTCCCAAATCTCTCCTCGGACCTCTCTCCATCAAATGGTAATGTCCCTCCTAACCTTAAGCATGTAGGGTTACCTCTTGCACAACGTAGAGATACTAGATCTAATTTTAGAGAACCTGCTATTCGCTAGTGGGAGCTGGTCCACTTCCAAAAGGGAAGACAGCAGTTGGCTGCAAGTGGGTCTATACTGTAAAGCAAAACCCAAAAGGAGAGGTGGATAAATATAAGGCAAGATTGGTTGTAAAAGGATATAGTCAAACATATGGCATTGACTATGATGAGACCTTCGCTCCTGTGGCAAAGATGGGTCCTGTTAGGACCTTGATCTCTTGTGCAGTCAATTTCGGTTGGCCACTCCATCAAATGGATGTGAAGAATGCATTCCTTCACGGTGATCGCCTACCTGGTAGCTTTTGTTCCGGACATGCTGCCTTGCCATGGCTATGACACCCAACGCATCTTCGACGCTGTGGTCATGGAAGCTCGGGGAAGCCTCACTTGGTGTGATACTATGAGCAGCAGATGTGAGAAGCTGATGATGAGGGTCCTACCAAACAGCAGCAGCTGCAATATCCTGGAGCTCGGGGCCAGGCTTGGTAGAGAGCTCAGAGGCGTGGTTCCGGAGGCGCGGAGATGGAAGGTGCTGGCTGATTTCTGGGCCGACTTCATACTCTTCCTCACGCCATCAAGCAATGTTGACATCCACACCGAGATGCTTGTTGCTGGCGGGGAGTTCATGACCCACCTCTGGGCGCTGCTCACACATGCCGGTATTCTGGAGCGCCCCTCTAATGCCGACGGCTCTGGAGGTAATCATGGTACCCCTGCACATGATTCTCCTGTTTGAGTAATCAGAGCATTCTGGTCTGAAGCATGTTGCTTCAGCCTGTGCTGGAGTAACTTGTGTATTATGAATGTTTGTTCGCAAGATTTGAAGTTGATTTGGGTGCAGGGTGAATCCTGTTTTCACTATGTCCTAGTGTAATCTATCAGTGTGCCTTTTCTTCTGCTTCTTTTTTTTTCTTCTTCTTTTCTTTCCTTCTTTTGTAGCGGAAACAGTGTGTTTTTTGTGTAAGGAATAAAGCAATTATTGCTGTGTAATGTATTTCTATTTATGTGGTTCCTCAGCCGAAGGTGGATTCCCCCAGTTCGTTGTCATGAATTGTTGTTACTGATAATTGACTGGACAAGAATTTGTGGCGGAATACAGCAGTTGCACAAATACCTTAATTTACTATAACTGTTGCACTAGTACCTGATGATTGCCAGAGTTTTGGTTGACGTCTGGAGGCCTGTGGATGCAGTCCCCATTACCAAGAGTTGAGTATTTGTCAGCATATATTATATCAGCTAGATAACTATCTAGCTAACTATATATAGGTTAATAAGTCAGGTATTTTGCCTAGATAACTATCTGTATGTTCGATCTGAACAGTGTTGGAAGGGTTAGATATGAGAACCCCATGAACTCGTACTCCTCGCTTTTTTGCCTGTTTGTAAGCTATTTCAAGAGCAGTGATACTGATGTTAAAGTTATCAC
Organism: Bothriochloa decipiens; assembly: GCA_023333625.1. Taxonomy (NCBI): domain Eukaryota; kingdom Viridiplantae; phylum Streptophyta; class Magnoliopsida; order Poales; family Poaceae; genus Bothriochloa; species Bothriochloa decipiens. The sequence continues at coordinate 2,983,222 of CM041644.1, forward strand.
TATCGAGACATGAGTGTTACGACAAGGAACAGGTATCAACTAAACACCAGTTCGCGCCATTTTATGTCCCTATCCTAACTCCAGAAACAAAGTGATGAGTCAGTTCATCACTTTAAAAGAAAATTCATGCATAGAAATGTATCAACAGAGCAAGATAGACAAAATTACCCAGGGTAGTAAGGTGATGGCACAAGAAATGCATTTCCATGGCGACGGGAGAGAAGGCTCACCATGGCGATGGGCTCAGTGTCGCAGGAGCGCGGAGAAGGCCGGTGAGGGCGAGGCGGCGAGCCGGCGAGGCAGGCGGCCGGACAATCCGTAGACGAACCTGCTGGTTGGTTGTTGGGCCACAGTACGGGCTGGAAAGGCCCTTTGCTGCCTCGCGGTTGGGTCAAACGCTGGGCTTTCTTGTTTCAGTTCGTCGGTTCGACCTTGTAGCGGCTAGGCCACCGCTCTCCATTTACCGGCCGCCCCGCCCGGCCGCGCGCTCCGTCGGCGCAGACCTCCGCGGCCCTGCCAGCAGCAGCCGCGTCCCCGATGGAGCCTCCCACATACCGCCGCAGGGCCGCACAACGCCATGGCACCGCTGCCAAACCAACGTTGCGCGGGTTCGCCGCGCTGACCGCGTGCGTCGCCGGAGCAGCGGAGGAAACGAGGCGGGGTGGCGGGGAAGCAGGACGTGCTGCGGGGCGCTTCTTCGCTGGCTCCTCCGCACTTGCTTATTATACTGTCAGTGGAGATCAACGCCGTCATCGTGAAGTGAAATCAAAGCAGGCACCACAGCTCATGCTCGCAACGTGTTTGACAAAATGCTGCTCGCCGCCTGTTCGACAAGGTTCCTTTCCCCCCTGCAGCCTACGGCGTGAGATGAAACCAGAGAGAGGCTGGCACATGCGGAGCTCAACAAATATGACCCAATTCGCCATGATCAGCAAGTAACAAGTGCTTGGGGATGTCAGTGGCTCAACTAGCAGCCGCTTCACCCGGTGATGCTGGCCTACTGCTGCGGCTCAGTCCGTTTGCCATCATGCACTGGTGCGTGGAATTTGCTATCATGCACTGAATCTGGCCTACTTCTGTTACTCAACTTTGACTATCACCCGTGGAATTTGCTTCCGCTTTTGTCACTGGGTTTGGTTGATGCAACAAGAGAAGGACAGAAATCTGGGGAAACGATCAGGTTGAGAAAATCAGTCATCGAATGCGTACTTTCTGGGTTCAAAGAGAGCAATGGACAGTTACAAGATGGCCAGTCAGCTCTAGCCAGAAATCAGCTGGGAAGCCAGTTCTCATGGGCCTGCACTCTGCCCACCCATATCCACAAGATTCTCGTATGGCATATCGGCATGACCATCGTCATGGATGGCCACCAGGATCCCCTCACCAACGATGACCACCATGTCGCCAATACCCTGTCGGACTACTGCGCCTACCTTGTAGCTTTTGTTCCAGAAATGCTGCCTGGCCATGGCTATGACACCCAACGCATCTTCGATAAGGTTCCTTCCCCCCTTGCAGTCTACGGCGTGAGATAAAGCCAGAGATAGGCTTGGCACTTGCGAAACTTCAAAAATATGACCAATTCACCATAATCAGCAAGTGACAGGTGCTTGGGGCTGTCAGTGGCTCAACTAGCAGGAGCAGCTGCTTCACCAGGTGATGCTGGCCTATTGCTGCTGTTCAGTCTGTTTGCTATCATGCACCGGTGAATACAGATCAAACCAACACGCGTATGTATATAAATGAGAAATGTTGCAAGATCACATTTGAAGTCAAAATGCCATTTGCATCATTTTGATTGTTGTGCCTCTGCTTCAATTCAGGAAGCTGCTAGCAAGCTGCACATACTGCCTAGCAGGAATCGGCTCTACAGCGAGCATGGTGACGGAATTTATCATAGGGAGGACAGACCATTGATTTATATGGGAAACTCTTAGTCTGAGACAGGTTCCAGCTCACATGGTTCCATTCAATCTTTGTCGAACACCACCAGGTTCGTGGCGTTACTGAACAGAGCACACACCCTTTATTTATGATCCTTGTGTTGGTTTTAGTGAGGGAGCAAGAAATGCATTTGGTCAGGGAGCACGCAAAGCTGGCCCTTCGTATAACAATGGAACATCACTTAAAATATCTGTCCACTTCAATAACTAATTTACCATGCATAGCAATCTACGTATGGTTCTGTATGTATGTGTTCACGTTAAGAACTATGCATCATCCATACATGTTTCTGTAGAAAACATTGTATATCTTTTATTTTATTTTTTTAGGAAATTTAATCAATTCGAACCTCGTCTTGCTCTGCTGGACTGGTCTTTGCCTGCTCTTTATTTATTTGTTTGTTTGTTTGTTTGTTTATTTACTATTGTTTATTTTATAGTTTAACCAATGTTTATTAGCTTGTTTTCTTTGCTACCTGAATGAAACAAAGTCTCCATCATCACTACTGACGCACTGGCCTGAGGACAATGTTATATTGCAAGTACAGATGGGTGTTGATTATTGAACTTCGCATGAGCTCATGGATTAAGAAAAACTTCTGAGGGAGACTAACTGCAGTCTCCTATGATGTAAAATGCGTATAGACCTTTTCACCACCATTCACGTTAATTTGGCTTGGCCCTTCTCCCTCCACATCTAGCTCTGGACTATTTTGGTGAAGCAATGGGGATTATGAACACCACCACAACTTTTGCCCAGAGTTGGGGCAGCACTCAAGGCAAGCTGGTGCGTGTGGAGGTCCTCGTCCTCTTCAGCGCCTTCATCTGGATCCTCATTGAGTTGTTTGGCTCATGCCGCCGGCGGCATAGCCATGGTTTCTTCCGTATCTTCGTGTGGGCGGTGTACACGCTCTTCTCAGTGCTGGGCCCCTACACCATCGGATTGCTGCAGGATGGTCCCTTCCACGACCAGACATTCGTCCTTTGGGCCACCATCCTTCTCCTCATGCAAGTGAGTGCTGATTCCATCTCAGTTTACAGCATCCAAGACATTGAGCAGAGGAAAAGGATGCTTGTGCAGCGCATGTTACAGATCATTCTTGTGCTATGGCTGATTGTGAATTGTAATGGTCACGACATAATTTACACTGCAACCATCTGGATATTCTGGATTCAGAGTATCATTTTGACATACAGAAAGTCTGGGACTTTACGCAACGCGAGCAAAAAAGGAGGCTTGCTGAAGCAGTCTAAAGTGATTGCTGACTACATGATGATTGAGCATGAGCAAATAGCTCAGGACTTGAGTCCGAATCCTGTGACCATGCGCGGATACAAGTACATATTCCACGGTGAAGAAGAAGTAGCTTCCCTGCTTCCCACTGCACCTGAATACAGAGTTAATGTTGAATTGAAAGAGGTGATAACAAGGAAGGTAACTAGAAAATGCAACACCATTGATTCCGTGTGGCGATTCATCGAGTCTCAAAACATTTACAAGGGTGCTATGGAAACAGTGAAGGATGTTGCGCTCTCCTTCACATTGTTTAAATTATTGAAGCGGAGATTGTGTGGATACCGGATTGGTGAAGCTGGCCTTGCCAAGACATTAGATTTTGTTCTTAATGGACTCATCTCTGAAGAAGGTAACTATGTTCGTGCTTTTGGAGTTATAGAGATGGAGTTGGCATTCCTATATGATTTCCTCTACACGAGGTACGATATGAAGTCTCTTCTGTATAAGGGCTGGGCATTTTTGTTTGTTGGAAAAACTGTTATAATTTGGAGTACATCTGGAGCATTTAGCAGGGACTACCATCGTAGTAACTTGGAACAAAGAGTTCATGAAACCGATGTTACTCACTGGATAACCATTGTGCTTCTTATCATTGAGTTAGTGTTATCCTTTGCCCCATTAAACATTGTACTTTTACCCTCCAATTATGGCATGGTCGGTAGGTGGGACATAGTGCACGATCTCTGTCATCCGACTGAAAACTTTACTTGGTTGCAGAATGATGGTTCTTGTATAGCTGGTAACACAAAAAAATCTTGGCAGAGAGCGCTTGGGCAGTACTCCCTGTTACACAACTTCGACTACCAGCCGTGGAATGTGCTACCGCTTTTATCACTTGGTTTGGTCGACGCAAAGAGAGAAGGACAGAAGACTGGGCAAAAGATCAGGTTAAGAAAATCAGTTATCGTACGCGTGCTTTCTGGGTTCAAAGAGAGCAACGGACAGATACAAGATGGGCAGTCGGCTGTAGCCAGAAATCAGCTGGAAAGCCACTTCTCATGGGCCTGCACCCTGCCTACACGCATCCACAAGATTCTCATATGGCACATAGGCACAACCATCGCCATGGATGGTCACCAGGATCCCCTAACTGGCGATGACTACCGTATCGCCAAGTCTCTGTCAAACTACTGCGCCTACCTGGTCGCTTTTGTTCCAGAAATGCTGCCTGGCCATAGCTATGACAACCAGCGCGTCTTCGACGCTGTGGTCATGGAAGCTCGGGGAAGCCTCAGTGGATGTGATACTGTGAGCAGCAGGTGCGAGAAGCTGACAATGATGGTCCTGCCGAGCACCAACAGCTGCAACATCCTGGAGCTAGGAGGCAGGCTGGGGAGAGAGCTCAGAGGTGTGATTCCAGAGGCGCGGAGATGGAAGGTGCTGGCTGATTTCTGGGCAGACTTCATACTCTTTCTTGCGCCGTCAAGCAATGCTGACATCCACATTGAGAAGCTTGCCGCTGGTGGGGAGTTCATGACCCATCTCTGGGCACTGCTCACACATGCTGGCATCCTGGAGCGCCCCACTAACGCCGACGGTGTGGGAGGTAATCATGGTACCCCTGCAAATGATTCTCCTGTTTGAGTAATCAGACCATTATGGTCTGAAGGATATTTCTTCAGCCTCTTCTAGAGTAGCTGATCTATTATGAATGTTTGTTGGTCAGATTTGAAGTTCCCTTGGGTACAGGGAGTCTTGTTTTCACATGTCCTAGTGTAACATAGCTGTGTGCCTTTTTCTTCTGCTTTTGTTTCTTTTCTTTCCTTCTTTTGTTGCAGAAAGCAGTGTGCTATTTGTGTAAGAAATAAAGCAATTGTTGCTGTCAGATGTACTCTTATTTGGTTCCTCAGCCGAAGGTGCATTCCCCAATTCGTTGTCATGAATGAATTGTTGTCACTGATAATTGGCTGGACAAGAGTTTGTGGTTGTTTACAGCAGTTGAGTTGCACAAGTACCTTGTTTTACTACACTGTTGCACTAATACCGATTACCAGAGTTTTGGTGGGCATCTGGAGGCCTCAGGATGTAGTCCTCATCACCAAGAGTTAAATGTTTGTCAGCACATCTGATAGCAGTAGTTTAAGAATCAGGTATTTTGCCTAGACAACTATCTGTATGTTACGAACCGTGTTGCTCTTTTAAATCAAGCTGCTGAAGAAGGATTTGGGGACTGCGACAATTAGATTGTAGTGGTAATACTAATGCATCCCGGGCTTCCTTGAACTCTGAAAAAAAATGTCTGTCAATACACATCAGATTTCAAGGTCAAATATCCGTCAGAAAACATATGGTAATGATGATATTATGAGAGTCCAACAAAGAGGGATGAGTCTTATCTGCAGTACTGTGGACGATCTTCTTTAAATCTTGGTGTCAGAGGGGAGGTAGCTACCAAACCGGGAGCTAAAGCTTCTACCTATGCTTCACGGTAGGCCCTGTACGTACGCTATTTTTATTTCATAATGTTTTGTTAATGTCTCGTTTCTTCATCTCAGTAGGACATTTCTTTTATTTCCTCCCCAGTTACTACTTAGCACAAAATCACTTTGACAAAATGACATTGGGATGCCAGGGGCATTTTTTGTCAACCTGCAAGCAAACTACAGGGAAATCATGCAAAACATGACTGCATTCAGTCCACAACCAAAGTAGATGTCTCCCCCACAGAAATCTCATTTCTCCGACCCTCCATTGACAGACATGTTCTGTTCAAATGGACCCCCAAAAAATAAATTACTTGCGGTGACAATGTATGAACAGCGTCCAAAACCCTGGCACATGCAGGAACCATTGCTTTACAAAACTTGAACCTGAACACTGGCTTATGTAACCAAAGAACAAAAAAGAAGATAAAAAGGAAAAGGAGAACATGGTCGGATCTGGATCAAAAGATCAGCTCAGCACGCCTCATCACCAGATGGGCAATTCGTCTTCTGAGTCACCGACAGTGCTACAAAGGAAGCGAGACCACCAGGATATAGCCATCCAGAGAGCTGCGGCATCATGGCTCATAAGAAGCAGCAGACAGTCTTTTCGGAGACATCAAATAAGAAGCAGCAGACAGCTGACCACCATGAACAAGTTTACCAAATTCCATTCATCCTTCCACCAGCCCGGGGGCTTCCAGCAATTGTTGCGCAGTTGTAGCAAGAAGCCGCTGAATATCTACGAGCTAAAATAAATGGACTGTCCAGCCTATGCCTCAGTGCCCCTGCAATCCATTGTGGAGCACCTGCCCAGATATGGTTATTTCAATACCGTAGGGAGTTCACAAAAATTACTCTAGCATTTCAACGGTTTGCTTTGTGGCTATCTGTGACCCTCCTCAGCCTTTCCACCAAAACAGGAATGTCCTCCTCACTCAATGCTGTGAAGCAACACCTGAACCATCCAGGCTCAATGCAATGGCAAGAAGAACCTGGGGTAGCATTGACCTTTGCCTCCTCCAACAGCCTGTCCCAGAGCTTGCGCTCTCCTTTCTCACTGTAAGATCGGATGTACCTGCTCATGTCTGCCCAGCAATAGAACCCTCCACTGCTCTTGAAGCATTCGATCCCAACTTGTTTCAAAGCATCGGCAAACAGAAGGTACATTTTCTGGAGCCTCTCTCTGTTAACCTTTATGTATTCTGAAATGAACTTTTCATCTGAAAGCATGGAAACAAGCAAACGCTGTGTGGGACTTGAGACAGATGAAAATCGAGCAATCTTAGCAGCAGCTGATACAATTTGTTCATTGTAGGAACATATCACTCCAACTCGAAACCCAGCAAGAGCTAGATCTTTTGAGAGCCCATATATGATATGAACCCTGCTTTTATCAAAGTCCTCTAGTTCATCCACAACATCTGCTACGCTGACAAACTTGTCACTTCCATATGTTGAACCAGCAAAAATTTCATCAGAAATTAAGTGTATGTTCTTATCTGCAGCAAACTCTAGAAGGTCATGCAGTGTTTCCCTTGGCACAATGCCTCCTGTTGGGTTGGAAGGGTTAGATATTAGAACCCCACGAACTCTTACTCCTCGCTTTTTTGCCTGTTTGTAAGCTATTTCAAGAGCAGTGATACTGATGTTGAAGTTATCAGTGCTACGACAAGGAACAGGTATCAACTCAACACCAGTTCGCCATTTTATGTCCCTATCCCAACTGCAGAAACAAAGTGATGAAGTCAGATCATCACTTTAAAATCAAAATCATGCATAGAAATGTATCAACAGAGCGAGAGACAAAATTACCCCGGGTAGTAAGGTGATGGCACAAGAAATGCATTTCCTGGATCAGCAATACAGAAACTCAGTATTTCCATTGCAGGAGTTGCCCCAGATGTAATCACCATTTGAGATGGATCAAAGGATACTGATCCTTGCATGATTTGCCGCATGAATCCAGCAAGAGCCTGAAAGAGAAATCGAGTTCATATTTGGAAACTACGACACCATAAGATAATACAGGTTGGCATTTATGGAAGTTGAGCACTAAACTGCACATGTACTGGTTCCAGTTTTCCAAGAAGCATTCACAGAACAGGTCAATTAGTTCCCTGAAGGATCCAACTGGAATTAAGTTCACTAGATAACAATAATCCAAAAAACTGAAAATAAGCTAAAAGGGAAATATAAACAGTTCCAATACAGTAAGCGGAATCATATTGACCAGCTTCAGCTGTTAAGTTGGTGTTTTAGCAGCATAGCACCCAACATAAGACAATTTCATATGAAGCAGAATAGTACAATGTAAATCTCATGTCAAATTCATAAATATTAACAGAAATTGAAGCCACAGAGCATGTAACTAGGACGCTTCAAATATTCCCAGCTATTGGAACCAGCTCATCAAAACAAAAAGTCTAGTAGAGATTCAAGATTTGACGACTGGTGCAATTCCAGCCACCGTGGATCCATATGCCTAGAATGGTGACTTGTCGTGTCTGCTCCAGATAACACATATATGGCTAGGAAAAATCAGGAGGGACCAAGAAACAAACAAAATTACACGATACTATGAGAGTTGTACAATAATACCCCACCTCGGGTTTAGATGCTGACTTCAGTTGTTTGATTTTTCAGCAATTCAATTATTAACCGGTACTGCTATCTGATGGAGGTATCTGTGCCTAGGATAATAATCTGCTAAATGAAGCCTAAAAAGTGCCTATACTACAGACACTGCTTGCAAGAGAGGAAAGAAACAATCCATCATGCTACTCCACAGGATGAATGAAGCAGTATGCCATCCTGAGTTGCGAAGAAGATGGGCAGTTTTTTTTCATGGTCGACGGAACCGAGGCGCCGGCAGCATCGCAATGTTTTACAACACACAGCACACATGGAGCGTTTCTATGTTGCAGATAATAAAATCGCAGAATAGGGAAGTGCTTTATGGATGGAAGGAACACACAAAAAGAGGAAGGATGAATCAGAGGGGAATCTGTTAGCCTACCATCTTCAAGGCAGGTATCCCATCGTGGGGCTGGTAGGTCGCGAGCCCCCTGATGGTGAGGTCCCTGACCTCCTCGCCGGCTCGCGCGCGGCCGTCCAGCATCGCCGCCCCCGCGTGCTCCGCCATCCACCGCACCACCAAATCCAGCGACAGCTGCACGCACGCGCGCACGGGGTCAGGTCATCCATCAGTACCTCTGTACAGATTTTCTCCGAAGGAAGGGAGGAGGGAGAGAAAATTGGAAGCGGATAATAACAAACAGAGGAGACGATCCGTACGTGGTTTTCGGCGAGGCCGAGGTTAATGACGCCGCCAGGGTTGTTCGCGGGGTGGTACGGGTCGTCGGCGCATCGCCGGAGTCCGGCGTAGTATAGCGAGTCCTCGTCGCCGGCCCGCACGACGGCGCCGCGCGCGGAGAGCGACGGCAGCGCGGCGCCTCCGCGCGGCGTGAGGAGGCCCCGCGAGTGGGAGCGGTGGAGCGGGGTGGAGCCCGGCGGCGCGGGCGGGGAGCCCGGCGGGGGCGCCGCCGCGGGCGGCGCGGCGGGGCGGTTGCGCTTGATGTAGAGCTGGAAGAAGTAGAAGAGCGCGCAGGGGATGAGGGAGCCGAGCACCAGGCCGCCCCGGCCCTGCACTACCCCCTGCAGCGGCACCACGATGCGCATCCCGCCGTCGGCGCGCGGCCGCCGGTCGCGTGACGGCGACGGCGACGTCGGCGGCGGCGGCGGCGGCTTCTTCCTCCTCGTCGTCGCCGCGCGGGATGTCGCGTCGTCGTCGACGTCGTCCCTCATGGGCGCAGCGGCGGCGTCGTGGTGAGGGGCGCGCGGAGGCGCCGGGGCGGCAGCATAGGCAGGCGGTGTGGTGGGAGGGAGGCGGGATTGGGGTGGCGCGGGATGGCGGGCGGGGGATTTGGGGGTTTGGGGGCCAACTGGCGCGGGGCTGGGTGGTGGTGGTGGCCGAGGACGGACGGACGGAGGCAACGTGGGAGGACACGCCGGGTTTGGCGTCTTGCTTGCCGCTTCTGGCGGCCCGCGGCCAGTCCCCGTCTCCCGTGATCCCGTCCCGTTGATTTGTTGGGCCAAAAGCGCGAAACGGAAGGAAGCAGCGGCTCATAGAGTGGATGTTTCGCGTATCCATAGAAACCGATTCACGCACCGTCCCACCATGGTAGTGGAGGGTTTCGTTCGAGCTCCGCACGCCATGGCCATAGAAAGAGAAATAGCACTAAGATTCGCGCTCAAACAAGTCATGCCGCTCAACAACGTGCAGTGCGGTAGGGTATTGTCAAAGCTATACGACCGCACTCTGAAGAAACCCTACCGCGCCCGCACGACTGCCTTCTTCCCCTACCTGTGTCGTCGCTATGGCCATTGCGCCTCCCCCCCTAACCCACCCGACCGCCTCCTTTGCTTTGCCATCATGTTTTCCAACCCCCTTTCTATTGCGAGTGTGTTGTGCAGGTGCAAGAGATGGGAGAGGAACAATTCTATCGAAAAAGGAGGTAGGACCCATGAAGCTATCAACGGCTAAAACCGTACGTACGGATGCATACACATGTGGCGCCGCTTTTCCCCAATGGCTCGGGTGGGGAGGCCGTTGTACCTTCGACGGCAACCGACCGTTCCTGATATCCTCTCCACTGATGTGCCAGCTAGCAGTTAACTGGTTTAGATTCAATTTCAACTGTCTATTATTATGGTAGTAACAACTATATACAATTTATTTGGATTCTTATAATCTAGATGTTAGTCTCTCATTAGTTGGACCAATTTTATATCATGGATTGCAAAAGACTACCTGCTCAATTATGCTTCTTCAATAGTGACTTACAATTGGAGAACCAATCGGTGCTTGGTTGGTCAGCTAAGTGAGGTCTCAGGTTGCCCACCCAGGTTGGAAGGCTGATCTCGCCTGGGTGCCTCATTTAAGGGATTTATTCCCTATTTTTTGGGTTGTCTTGCACGGATGGACCATCACTGTCATATCTCTCGGTTGTATTCTGTTAGGTCTAGTTTTCGCACTAGGATGTGAGTGGGGTGTAAGTGTGTGCGTCTGTGGTGTGCGTTGGTGCGTAAGTTTAGATACTACAACTTGTACTCGAAGGTCGAGGCAATAAAAAAATACGTATAATATTTATATATCTAAATAAATTTATTAAAAAACTAGATTTATTTTTTTAATAATATTAATTATGTAATATAAATATTAATATTTTTTAATATATAATTACAGATAATTACTTTTTAAAAAACTCAAACAGTAAAAAAAAAGGACCTAGCAGTTCGCATCCGCCGCCCAGAGCCGTCAGACCGTCAGCGCGAGCGAGGTAGTACTCTGCTCTGTCGCGGAAAACGACGGGGGGGCGCGCGTTGGGTGTTCCTGGCCGCCGATAGAGTGGCGTGGCGGGCTCGGCAAAAAAAACGGCGGACCTGGAGGAGATCGAGCTGCCACTGAGCTCCCAAAGCTGGCCCTAGGCCGCGCTCTGGCATTGGGATGCCCTCCCACCGTTCTTTTTCTCCGTGGCACATGCATGTTTTGCTAGCTAAAAAAAGTAGTGTTATGCATGTGTCGTCCATACGTGGACGACTGGTGAAGTCGTGTTCCTCACTTCCTCTCATGGGTACGTCCATTGAAACTTTTTTTTTTCTTTTGAATCGAGCGAACCCGTTTCCATTGTCACGGAAGTACTGTTCATTGACTGGTTCCCCAAGTCTATCCTACTTTCCTTGTACCATTCTGCTTTGAATCTACAGTGAACCCTTTTTTTTATTTTGCTTTCGTCTTTTGCAATTTATTTTGTTCCATATTTTACTGTGGCGAACCTGTTTCCATTATCATGGGCACACTACTACTTTAAAAAAGGGGAAAAGATAAAGCTAATGCAAACTTCGTAAGGGCGGCCCTAACACGACCATTAGCCCATAGCTCCCACATCTACTCGATTACTATAGCTAATACTCATAGGTGGTTGTGCAGACCAGCTCCGTCCTTCTAAATACGTAGTTTTTCTAGGCACCTAAATATGTTTATCCTATTAACTTGAACTTATCAACTTGACTTTCGAGTCACGGAATAATATTTTTCTCTCACAATAAAATAGCACCAGCCACAAAAACCATCAGACGGACATTACGTTTATGTTTACATACATAGCAAAACCAGTTTATATGTCTAGAAAACTTACAGTTACTTACCACTTGGAAAAGAGAGAATAGCTATAAAACATAGTAATTCTAAGTATGGATTTGGACAAAACATTTGTCAAAGTTGTACGTAAGTAGGAAGGAGTACGTTTTGGTATAAATACTCAAAGCTGTATTACAGAGGTACTCTATCCGTTTTAAATTATAAAATTTTAATTAAAAGAATAGACAAATTTAAGATAATAAGATCAAATAAATTATAATTTAGAATGGACCGAGTAATAATCAAAGGTGTACCACAGGGGTAACAATAGAAAGTCAACCGATTCAATCATAGTAGAAATAATTTTCTCGGCGTTGCTGCTGTGGGCGTTTTTTTCTTTTTCTTTTTTTTTTTTTGAGAAATGCGGCTGTTGCTTACAATGCTGGAATAAGCGAAACACAACACGGCGAGCCTGCTAGCGTGGAAAGGAAGAAACCGAAACCCCTGGCCACCAGAAAGAAAATGGAGAAACGAGACAAATATCTGCCACGATCGGATTGCGGCCTTGTCCGCGCCCTGTCTCGTCCACACACGCGACGCCGACGGCCGTAGCCCCTGCCCGGCCGCCCAACCGTCCACCGGCGGTCCTGGACTCCTGGTCCGCACATGCTACGCTGGTTGCTGCTGCCCCAACCCCGACCTTCCCATCCCCCGCTGTCCACCTCGGTGGCGGGCGGGCGGGCGGGCGGGCGGGCGGACGGTCTCCGTCAGTGACCAGTGTCAGCTGCCATCAGCGCCTGCATCGGTTTCTGCTGTCCATGTCCACGGAAAGAAAAGCCCTGGACCTGTCCGTCTCTCGGCGCGTAGTAAGGCTATCGCCTATCGCCGATGGAAAAAAAAAAAGAGAGAGAGAGAGAAGGTTTTGTAGTGGGAGTGTTTCGACCAGCGAAACCTTCTTGTGCTTTCTCTTCATTTGACTGACAGAGCCACAGAGGAGAAAGGGGGGAGGGACTCTTCTCCAGGAAGACGTTGAGCAGAAGTGCCGTGCGATGCTCAAGTGGTGAACGAACGCAAAGCCGAAAGTATGCAGCAGATCCTCCTGCCCGTCGTCCGCTGGCACGCTAACTCGGCACCTTTACTTTCCCTCTCTTTGAACAAAAGGGAGTAGCGAGAACAAGCAAAAGGAACAAGAAGCGTCTAATCGCGTCCCGTGCTTGATGACAGACACATCGCGTCGCCGTAGACTTGCCATTGCCTTGCCGTGTCGTCGATCGCGTCCCGTGCTGTAGCTGACACCATGTCTGATTAGACAGGAGATTCAAGTCCATTTGAAATCCCATGAGCTGGCCAACCAATACCTTTTTTTTTTATAGAAATGCCCAACCAATACGACAAAGCACAGCCATGGCCCATCACCGGACACATATGCATGGGCCTGCATCAATGTCACCACTAGGTTTGGCCCAACCGAAGCTCTCGGACGCTGGGCCGTCGAACTCGCTCGGTTCTGAGCCTCTCAAGCCGGCAAATCCATCACGGATGATCGAGCTGCCGGAGCTGGAGCCTGGCCGAAGCAATCTCGAGCCCCGTGTCTGTCGCTGTGTCGCCTCCAGCTCCGGCGTCCGCCGGGCGCTGGTCCAGTGACCACAGCTACCTACTCCGTACGTTGGCGCAGTGGTGCTCCTCAGATTTGGTCCGGTCCAATCAGCGTTCAGTTCTCAGGCGCAGCGGCAGGCCGGCACTGTGGGAGACGTTACGATCGCCGTGGGCCTAGCATCAATGGCGGTATGAACGGGGGTGGACCGCCGATCCGCCGCAGAAGCCTCCTCCTCTGGCGGGGACGGGCCGACGGGGAGCAAGAGCAATCAAGCCCCCGCGTGAGTCCTGACCGCCGCGGCGCCACGTACGGATGGTACCTAGAGGCGCAGCGCCAGCGCGCCTGGAGCGGCTTCCCACCGGACCACCAGGGTGCACAGTATTTGATTAGCAATGGAACTGAATACTAGTCAGATTATTAAAGAGCTAGGGACCCATTAAGCAAGCAAGATGAGCTGAGGACCTATTCCACCATGGATTTTTTTTCAAAAAAAAAAATGAATTCTTATATAACAAAGAGTTAAAATTTTAAACTTAACTAAAATTTACTATTTCTGGCAACTGGCATGGAGTATTAGTTTACACTCGAGTTTGTATTGTTATAAAGTTTTCCTACTCCCTCTGTTTTCAAATCCCCTTTATACTATGCCATTCAATGGTAGCCACCCCACTTCAGGAAATTAGTTCCCCACGTTGACATCCAACTAGAAGTAGAGCTATTCGAGCCGGCAGCTGAGCAGGCGTGAAGTACTAGAACGGTGGACGTTGGGCTACTCTACTAGTACTCCGCAGTCCGCTCAGTCTGAAACTCACGATACCGTCGTGCTTAGGACTCTTAGTCATTTGACTCCACTATCACACGGTGCATGGAGGAGATGCTACAATGCAAATCTCAAAAAAAAAAAAAAACAAAGAAAGAAAGATGCTACAATGCATGGATTTACACGAAAAGGGTGTTGAAATATTTGGCAATGAGAAATAGTCTAATTTTTTATGGAAACGCTTGTTCCGTGGTGAATTGGAAGCTGCATTTCAAGTATGAAATGAGTTTGATCTGCATAAAATCCAAACCAAGCCATGTTGGCTTGCTTAAACAGTGGTTGAAGAATATACCTTAAGTTTGTAATTTTTCCATTTGAGCTTTGAAAGCTCCTTTTTACACCTCTCGTGCTCTTGTAATCTACCTTTTTTTATCAATATATCATAAAGATATAGGTGGGGGGTTTGTTTATCTGAGCCCTCAAAAAAATATTTGACAATGATTTGTATTTTAATTTTTTATCTATCTTTTTATCATAAATGCGCGAGGTTCTAGTCTTCTAGAGACAATATAATATCGGTGCTGCGTGGCCAACGGCTGAGTCAGGGCTTGACTGTGTAAATTGACTACGTCCTTGTTTCAAATTACAACTCGTTTGACTTTTTTGAACAAAGTTTTACCACTTGTTTTATTTAATTTTTTGTATAAAAATAGCAAAATTTAAGTCATTCTTTGTGGACTTCTATTAATAAAGTAAATCATAATAAAAGAAATAGTATTTTGTATTAAAATTTAAATAAGATAAGTAGTCAAACTTTATATTAAAAAAAATTGACTGAAAGAGGTATTATTTGAGAGCATATGCGCCCCTCCTACAATCCATAGTTACGGTGTCTATGAATGCAAACATAACAATGTTCCAGATTAATGTAAAGTCTCGGGCCTTTTTTTTTTTTTTTTTTTTTGAGAATTGGCTTCAGGATTGCTGAAAGACAGTCTGTTTTTTATCAAAATTGTTGGCGAAAACTACGCCTATTAAAATATTTATTTCTGACTTCGAAGGAGAGAATAGAGGAAAATGTCCTTATTGCCCTTGAACGCTTTCTTCTTCCTTGTTCCTTCCTCCGTCGTTGCTGCGCTGGCGTGCTCCGCGGTCGGCCCGCAGCCCTCAAACCGTCTGATGCGCTCTCCGCAGGCTGCGCGTCCATGCTGGCCACCACCGCCGTCGGATCTCAGAGCTCGCGCGCATCTGCTCCTCCTCTGCTCCTACGTCCGCTCGACTACTCCGCTCGCCCGCCGGGTCAATGGGAGCGCCGCCTCGCTTGCCGCTGCCGCGTACCACGCCTCGGCGCGCTGCATGAACTGCTGTCGTTGCTTCCAACGCGAGCGTGCTGCCTGAGCGCGTGCGCCGCTCCGCCTTGCTTCCCTCGTCCACCGCGTCAATGGGCGTGCCGCCTGGCCCACCGCTGCCCGGCGCGCCGCTTGGGCTACTCCTTTCGTGTCCAGCGCGGGCGCGCTGCCGCCGCGCCGAGCGCCGCTCCGCCTCCCTCAGTCGCTCTACCGCCCCACCCTGCTCGGTCGGGGTCCGCCCCACCCCGCGCCTCCGCGAGAACAGCGCGATTGGTGGCGGCTGGGAGTGCCCACGCTGTCGCTGCGCAGCCCGCCCTGGTGCCCATGGCGCATCGAGGCCAGCTCAGGAAAAAGGCAATGAAGAGAGAGAGGTAGAAGAAAGACCGAGGGGGAAAAAGGTCATTTCGTGCCTGTTCTCTCTCCTCCTAGGCAAAAAAATAATATTTTAATTCACGCGTTGTCCACCAGCAAATTTACAAAGAATCAGAGTATCTTTCAGCAAACCGTTATTTTCGCGGTGTGAAGCAGCAATCGATTTCATTCTGAGTGTCCTTTGCCGGTCTATGACTGGATTGTCGTTGAAAAAAAGCGACAATTCAAACAAACACTTCCATTTCCTGATTCTTTTGACTATCTCTTACTAAGATTGAAGTAGTACAATCAAAAATTGAAGAAGTCCTATAGTATGAGGTTTTTTTTGAACATATATAGTATGATGATTCTAACACAACAAATTATAAGTGAAAACAAATAGGGCCATAATATGACATCCGACTTAAGATGTGTTTGTTTCTTTAACATTGCTATCCCAAACACTCCCTTAGCGAAATCTTGTCC
Organism: Bothriochloa decipiens; assembly: GCA_023333625.1. NCBI lineage: Eukaryota > Viridiplantae > Streptophyta > Magnoliopsida > Poales > Poaceae > Bothriochloa > Bothriochloa decipiens. Next base: position 2,999,570 of record CM041644.1, read on the forward strand.
GCATGAACTTACTTGCCATGATATAACGTTTTTCACTTTTAACGAGATAACATAAGTCAGCTTACCAGTCGTAAGCATCAGCCAAAAGAAAGGGCCACTGAATGTAGTGATCACATACGAGTAAACCCGAACACAATCAACAACACAAAGTCAGAGATGGTTTACGCATGCGCTCGTTCGTACTCTGAAGTTAAGCTGCCTATAAGTCCTTGCAACCGCAACGGGCCCATACGTATAGCTGGACCTTGTGTTTTGTTCCAATTACGCACGATGGATTCCAAGTTTCTAGAGCGGTGCAGTGGCGGTCCAAGTATTAGCTGTACCGACTGAATCATCATTTCGCTCGTCATCAATCCGTTCAAGAAAAGACGTGTACTCTAGCCGTGCTCGGTGCTGGTACACACCCAATTTTCGAAAACGGCGGCGTGCGCGTAGAAATCGGCGTGACCAGTCTGCCGTGTCGCGATACTAGCTGGTAGTAGGTGCACGCGTACTGTACAGTAAGCTCTGCATGGTAGGGGTGCACGCGCGACGTACGTTACGCGCGCTGCGACCGCCAACAGTGCCGGCCGTTTCGTTTCGTCTGGTCTGGCCGGTCGAGCTCGCGGAGCGGTCCGCTGTCCGCGGCGGAATTATACTAGGGGAATTTATACGCCTCTGTACGTCGTCTCCTCCGACGAGCCTGTCGGCTTTGTCTCGTAGCGGATCGACCGTGTACGGCAAACGCTGCGTCGCGTCGAGGAGGCCAGCACGGCCAGGTCCAGCTGAAGTAACGGACGAAAAGGGCTCGCTCGCTTCATTTTCGCGTGTACCAGCGCGCTTGCTTCATTTGCTAGTGGGTTCTGCAGATGCACGCGACTTGCAGGTCGCAAAGCGTCAAAGCTGACAGAAAGCAGCGCCATCTGCAGACGGCAACGCTGCTGGTTCAGTGGCGAGGGCGCGCCGGCACGGCGTCAAAACTGGCGAAACGATCGCGTCACTCGACTCCGCGCAGGAAGTAAGGTGTGGTGGAGTTCAAAATGTTCGAGGGTTCAAGTTTTGAATCCGAGCGAAATTTGTCCCGAACCGATGCGACCTCGAGATCTCATCTCGGTGCGTGCGTTGCGACCGCTGCCCGGCACTGGCTGTAGTGGTAGTCTGTACAGTAGCAGGTACAGTAGGCAGCCGGCAGCGCGACGGAATGGAAGAAGAGAAGCCGACAAGCCACGCGCCTACCTGTGCCTGCTCGCCATCGGATTCCTGCGCGCGCCTTCCGAGGCAGCCGAAGCTATAGGGAGAGGGCACGGGAAATTACGCCGGTGCCCCCGCCTTTGAGTCGCCCGTTGCCCGTCTCGGCCTCGCGGTTCCGGTCACTGGCCGGCCTCCAGCCAGGCACGGCCGCGGCTTGGACCCGTTGGATCTTCCGGCGTACGTGGCCAGGCGAGCCCGGGCACTGCCAGATGGAAAAAGGGCACGCGGCGTCCCCGAGAACATAGTGCAAGGGCCTCAGCGTACTTTTCAGATACCACCCTGGTTTTACTTGGTGCCGGCCCAGAGCATGTTCTTCTTCCGGATTTTGGCCTTGTGTGTGGTCAAGGTCCAGTAAGAGGTGTGCGGGAGAGACTGGTTCGGATAGTCTCAATTAAATATTACATACACGTGTTATTAGTTGAGAGAAATGAGCTAATAGTTAACTAGACCAGTTCTAATGTAATTTTCAAAGAAGTTTCATTCTCATCATTTAATAGAGTGACACTACATCATCGAATTTGTTGACAACTTGTGAAGAGATAGCGTCGCTGCCACAGTTAACATGACAAAAAGCTGACCGTGTCATGAAACCCTTATTAGCTGAGTGGTAGATAAGACATGAGCTGACTTATTAACCGAGTATTTAAACAGCTGCTATTTACCTAGCTGCACCAACGGAACCATTTGTATGGTGGTTGGATGGATTATTTACCATGTACAGAGAAGAAAACAAACCAACTAACAATAACTTCTCAATACCTACCGCGTTGGCTGCCACTTGTTTCCTTCACCGGCAACGGTACTGTGCACGATTCTGTGGTACACTCTGCATTCTGCCGCAGTGGACCCACCCGTAAATCCACCCGCTCAACTGAGAAACCGGAAACTTCAGGGACCCAGCCGTAAATTGTCCCTCCCGTTCCCAGGTCAAATCCTGCACATGCCGAAGCCCGAGGCCGTGCCGACCCCTCCGCATTTCAAATTCCTTCGGCTTTCCCTTCTCCCCTTCGGCCACTGTCCCCCTAGTTCTCCGGCCAGGCCGCCAGGCTCCAAACACCTCGCCGCCGCCCGCCGTCACTGCCCGTCCCGGCGTGGGCGGGCGATAGAGGCCGGTCCGCCCCGCCATCCCGGCATGGACAGCGACGACGAGGAGATGTGCGACGCCGCCTCCACCGCCCCGTCCTCGCCCGGCGACGGCGGCGGCTGCGGCGGGGTGGGAGAGGGGGAGGAGGGGGGCATGGACGAAGGAGGAGGCGGGCGCGAGGGGTTGATGATCGTGGATGTCACCTGGTTCCAGGTGGACCTCGACTACGAGTTCGACGCGCCCAGGTGGTTTGACTTGGCCAAGGAGGAGGCGCCGCTGGATGCGGCCGCTGCGCAGGGGTGGTTCGCTGCAGCCCCCAGCTATCCGCCCTCTCGTGAGTGGTTTCCCCTCCCTCGCCCGAAGAATAGTGCTGCCTACATCTTCCGATCATGGATTTTTCATTTTTCTGCAACACTGTCTGATGGGGACTGGGGAGAACACTGAATACTGATGTCTACGTCTTCCAGAGAGGATTTGGAAATGACTTTGGTTTTTTTCCCTTTTTCTTCGCGTGATTGAGTAGAGTGATATTAAAATGCAAAATCATGGAAACTCGCAATGATATTCCTTGTTCAGAAAATGTTTTGCATGCTACTTTATTTTTTCTTCCTATTCCTAGTAAATAAAATATATCACTAGCTTTCGTCTTTTCTGTTTCTGCAGCCTTAATTGCTCAGTTGTTAGCTGCGGATCTTGGATTACAAACCAACAGGAGCATTGCAGATACAGATGCTCTGCATTGTCCCACAGCTTCTCAACAATGTACCAGTGGCGTGGAGCAAAAAGTCTATCGGTTCCAAGGTCTTGAAAATCTGAATTCTAGCATTGAGCCTCAAGTTGACTATTTCGTTTCTAATCTGCTAATCTGTTTGATGATTCACTTATCATTTATATTACATTTTACTAAATAAGTTCAGTGGTTGAATCAGTGTTTATGGGCTTCTTTGGTTCATTCTTGGATGTTACAGTTAATTCTGAGCATTGCTCTTCCACCACTCTATCACTATATTCTTTGACTTTTTAGAATAATTGGAATCGTAGTAACAAAAAACACAATGACCGCAAACTATCTTGAAAAACATGTTGATACCAACAGAAATCCTTTTATTGATGAAAAGGTGCTTGCTAGATTACAAATTGGCATTTCTGACAACACGCTTATCCCTAGCTTGGCAATAGACAGAATTTCAAACACCTAAAAGGACTGAACAAACTCTTGAATCATTTTCCTAACGCATAGAAACCCGCTCCTTGATTGCCTGTTAACCAGCTGTGTGCTTCTGTATTTTCATTGATTTCTTCTACAAGTTTAAATTATTTATGGTTCTTTACTGCTAAAACAGCGCGAAAACCATGCAATGGTGCAACGGAAAATGAACGCCAATCTCGCTATCGAACTACCATGAAGGGCACTTCCATCAGAGGCTCCACACTGATGAAGCCTACAGCCAGTCAACTGGCCAAGCAAAACAGACAAGCGGAAATAAAGAATTTGACCCAGTAAGTGATATTAAAGTTGCTCACTTTTGTGAAGTTTATGTGGACTGACTATGAAAGAAATTGAAATAGCATCATGAATTCATGATGGTTGATTTTGTGAGCCACCTTTGTATCTTAAATCCTCATATTTTTTTAACCAACTTGTGCTAATGTGTGCTGTTTGGTTTAGATGAACCATTGGTTGTGAATGTCTCTTTAGCACCGGACGTATTTCAATATTACAATAATCACATGTACTTTGTCTTCACCATTGTTTTCATATTTTCCTTTTTCATTCTCCTTTGAGTGTCCCCAAACTCAAGCATCTGTTACTATTATCTGCTACTGAATTAGCTTTAATCGAATACCTTTTTGTGGCATCTGCCTTTTTTTAGTTAACTAAAAAAAAACTTCATTATCAGGTTTGCGAATACCTTTTTTAACAATTTGATTTGTTTTCAGGAATAAAAAGTCAGTGGGAGTTAGAATCGAGAAAACCACCATCAGTTCAAACGATTGTCCTTACCAATCTGCTAAAAGACAGAGATTAGAGAATGGGCATCTCAACAAGGTATTGCACAGTTTTCAAGTGGAGATGTGACATTTGCCAAATTTTCATGTTCTTGTTTTTTTTTAACTCTGAATTATTTCACAATGTTTTAATGATGGCAAACACAACAGCTAGTGAAGCTAGATGTAGATACTGCACTTTTTTTATAGTCAATTTCTATCTTGAGGTGTTTTTGAGGATAAAGGTACAAATGGATTAATTGATACTCCCTCCATTCCAAATTATAAGATGATCTAGACATAGCGTGTATCTAACTGTATAGCAAAAGCTATGTATCTAGAAAAGCCAAAATGTTTTATATTTTCGAATGCAGGGAATACTATTTTATCGAATAACTTCGCTTCTTGCTCTTTACTGAAGCTACTCCCTTGTGATACAGGCCGCTGCTACTGCTACCCAGCACGAGTTTATTCATAAAAATCCTGAAAAGGTAAAAGCTCCTAAAACCATCTTCTTAAATTGATTATAAATTGACATTTTATGCTGCTGCTACTGCAGTTCTCTGACTCTAAACACGTACTTGCTAATTTTGCAATAGTTGCCCCTGCTGTGCTGTCTTAAACCGCCCTTCTGTAAAGATGTTGCTGTTATGTGACACTACATAATTTCTATTAGTTCTCTGCTCTCCCTCAAATCTTGCCTGACAACATTCTTATGGATACAGAATGTTATGAATCAAAACATGGATCGGCCCACTGTTCTACCCAGGATGAAGATTACAGTTCCTAGATCACCTAATTTGGCAACAAAGCTAAGAGCGGAGAGGTCAAAGGCTTTAAGATCAGTGTAAAGTCATTTTCTCTTGATTTCATGTTTTTATTTCCAAATATAAGGTACTTCCATTATGGTAGTTTTAAAACATTTACTTGTAACATGCCAGGCCAACTAATCCAAAGCAGTTAAATGAACGGGTTGCCCCATATGCTCTGACAGTCCAAGTGGCATCAAGAAAGGTTGGGAACATCATGCACTTCTTAATTCTTTAATTGATTATGAATTAAGTTTAAACTAGTCTCACAACCTTGAAAACTATGAGGAAATTGGCTCCCAGGAATATATGCTTAGTTGAGATTTGTGGAATGCTGTTAATCTAAAATCCTTTGTGTGATTTTCTTAAACTTACATCCCAATAAATGAATGATTTTATAATGAGCTGGACTATTGCGTTCAGGGAGGAAACTGCTCAGTGGTGAGGCTGGTCTTGGTTTAGGGATTAGGGTTGAGCCCTGGTATTGGACCCAAAAATATCCCCCTCACGGGCTTGTGCCTCTGGTGCGTTACCAGCCCATGTAACAAGTACTGGCTTGGGTAACAGTGCATGCTGGCCCAAGTTTGGTATGGGCCCTATACATGGGCTGGAGTTGGGGTGGGGTGGGGTGGGAGGTCTTTACCAGGGTCATATGGGTCCTTAAGTGTGATGCCGTGGGGGTGGTTCTTCCCTCACAGGTCGAGTATTGCATTCAGGGAAACAGATACATTCGTATTTCACTGATTCACTGCCTGAATGGGCTTTGCCTTCTGTTGTTTGTCCTTGGACATCATTTAATCAAATTTCATAGTTGAAGATGTTCTATTTGCTCCTATTTTTGAACAGTCACTAAGCTTCTGGATTTTACCAAGTGTTCCCCTGCTTATTTTGAACAGTCACTAAGCTTCTGGATTTTACCATATGTTAATGCTTTACTCTCTTTTTTGTACAGCTGTAATGTTATATTCTAAGTTTCTGGTTCAATTTGAAAATTTGATCTCTATCAGGTAGTTCAACCTCTTCGGGCTACTGGTCTTCAGCAAGCAAGCAGGCAACATGAGGATGTTGGGTCAAATGTGCCAGCATGTACATCCAATCATGCAAGGCATCTTAAGAGGTAAGTCTGTTATGAGATGTTCTGCTACTGCCGTAGTGTTATGAGATGTTGAAATCACCTAATCTATTGATTGCATCTGTCAAGACATGATGTAATGTAACAAAAGGTGATCAGTAAGATTCCTTTTTGTGATCACACTATGCAGAACCTATGATTTTACCAAAACATGTGCAATTTGGGCATGATCTGTAATAAGACACATTTCTGCAACCCTTTTTTCTGTTAACGAATGAACTTATGCATGTTTTCACTGTTGTCTTGTAGCAGCGTAGATAACAAACCCGAAGATTGCAGAGATGATCTGTTTAAATTTAAGGCCCGGCCGTTGGATAGAAAGGTAGCTGACATTAATACTATCTTCTGTCTATTTGTGAGCTCGTTTTATGATGGTTCCGGTCCTGCAATATATTCATACAGCAGATGCAACTGGTTCATCTTGTGCCTTCTTCTGTGAAAACAGATTTTAGCGAGCAAAGGTGATGTTGGTGGAGTTCGATGTGCAAAAAAGAATACAACTGTGCCAAAAGTAACTTTTGTAGTGATACTCATTTTCCCTTCTGTATTTTTCTTTGTTATTCGTGACTGAAAGCAGGTATAACCCCTTGGTTTCTCAAAATATCTGCATCTTGTGATTTTAAATCGTAGGAATTTAACCTATCAACAGGAAGAAAAGGCAATCCAGCTCCATTGTCTGAACTATTTAACAAGGTTTGTATGCATATAACAACACGGCAGGATCATCACTACATTGATTACACTGACATTTGCTTGAATAATTTTGGAAGCTTTCTTTAACTGCGGGAGCACACCAGAATCGTGGAGTAGGTCGTGAAATCAGTGATCTGCCAAATTATATCACTACCAAGGTTTGTCTTATTTCCGGTTTACTTCTTGTTTGTACTTGTTCTTGCATCTAAATTCGAAGCGCTCAAAGGTCTCTTTTGTTGTATTGCAAGGACTGCAAAGAGAACATGAACGGTAACTTGCACCGCTAGTCTGGTAAGTGTTCAGTAATGTTCATCTACTTGATCAGATAATTATCATGTTGTTTCACTAAGTCTGTTTTAATGCATGACAGACACCCACCCTTCCATTTGTTTTCCCTTTCCAGACTCGCATCAATGAAGAAGTATAATATACAGGATCTCTCTTTTGATAGTTAGTGCCTGGTTCAGACTCAACTTCTCTCCACCCGCGGAAAGGTACATATTTACCGCATCACCATCGCCACTGATATAATTGTGTTGTCGTGTTGACATTGCCCCCTAAACTCGTGTGCAGGCCGAGCGTTTGTTTTTGTGTTTTGGACAGTTGACTGAGAAGGAAGCTTAGATCCTCCTAGTTTTAGTTAACAAGATGAATCTATACATTAGCGTCATCGGGTGTGGAGCACCCGGTTCCTGTCTCGGCTATAGAGTTGCTGCTGCTGGGCCGCTGCAGTTTATTGTTTCCCAGCTGCCCGGAGCCAACGAGCCATGGCTGTGATGGGTTGGTTTTTGTACATACAGCAAGAGGTAGTAAACCATAGCGCATGGTTTCACTGTGGGCGCGGCTCACCCGGTGTATCTGCAGTGCTGCGGACTTCCGCAGCGACTCTAAAGTGTAAGATATTGCAATCGCCTTGGCAAGGCCGTGCTCTTCGTCAATTCTTCTCCAAATGCATCAAAGCTCAGGTCCAGAATGTCCAGATGGCGCATGTTCTCCAAACGCATCAAAGTTAAGCTTCAGAATCTCCAGATGCGCCGAGGGGTTCATGACAAAAATCTCGTTGCTGCTGTCAACAGTACTGCCAACGCCGGGAATCTCCTGGCTGGATCACAGTCGATGGGAGCATTGTTGCCGCTGGTGCTGCTGACTGGTGACTTTTGAGGCCTCCGAGAGGTGCCAAGCTCACGCATGGCCGGCTCTCCCGGTCCCCCTGGAGGATTAACGCCTTGAGAGAGCCCCGAACAAACCCTGTGGCAACGCTAACACAACGTGCTGCGATTACCTGGTGAGGTTGCCGGTTTCTTCGCCGTGCCTCTCATTCTCAAATCTCGGTGCGTGGCAACCGCCACAGACAAATCACCTGGTGCAGTGAGTATGTACACTACGGTGTACAGACAATCGCAGGTGCACTGGACCAAGATTTCGCTGTTGCTGTGGATGATGGCAGCATGAATCTCTGCTGGTTCACAGTTTGTGTCGAGCCGAGCCGAGCAGTGCTTGCCGGTGGCATCGTGGGGGGCCGGCCAGTCGGCGGCGGTCGGGTGGTCAAGTGCGCACATCGGTTTGTCCCATCACCGGCCCCCGTCAGCTGCTCACTCCTCCCACGTCGCGTCGCCGGCGGACCCCGCCCCGCCTGTTCGGAGGCTGTCCGTCCGCTCGTCGCCGGCGGGTGGCCGCTGCGATATTCCTCAGACTCGTTGCGTCGTTGGACTTTGCCTCCGGTCCGGGCTGCCCCGCCTCACGGACTCGTTGTGTTCGTTCCTGTCGGCCGACCTGTGGCGCTCCATCCCGGTACGAGGCGACACTGTTCGGGGTCGTGAGCTGCATTGCATCGCATCGGTGGCGCACAACGCATCGCATCTATAGAACTTAAATTCCAACTCTAAAAGATTAAAATTCTTAATTTTATATCAGTTTCTCTCATACCCATTCAAACTTTATATCATCTCTATCATCTATAGAACTCTAAATTTTAACTTAAAAAATAAAAATTCTTAATTCCATCCAAACTTTATATCATCTCTATTATGAGCCCACATATTCTTTTTTTATTATTTTCTTCTCCTCTTCCCGGTCACTCTCTCTCCTCACTCCTCTCTCTCGTCACCTCGCATACCTCTCTCTCGTCACCTCGCATAGGTGGCGCACTGGCGCACAACGCAGTCAGAAAAGTAAGACTATCCGGGCCATGTTTAGATTCCTCTAAAAGTTATAATTTTTTCACTCTCTCTTCATCACATCCATAGAGCATTAAATATAGGTAAAAAAATAACTAATTAAATAGTTTAGTTGAAAATCACGAAATAAATCTTTTGAACCTAGTTGATCCACGATCGGACAATATTTATCAAATAAGACGAAAGTGATACTATTTATCGAGTTAATTTTTTTTCACGATCTAAACAATGCCCCACTCTAAATTCCAACTCTAAAAGATTAAAATTCTTAATTTTATATTAGTTTTTCTCGTACCCCCACGTATCTCTTTTTTTATTATTTTCTTCTCCTCTCCCCGTCACTCTCTCTCCTCCCTCCTCTCTCTCTCACCACCTCGCGCTGCTCGCCGTCTTCTAGGGTTCTCCCCGCCGCCACCGCCCTCCGCCTCCGGGGAGGGCCGCCGCCTCCGCTCGCGGGCGCGCTCGCCACGCCGCCGCGGGGCGGGATCGCTGGCCGGCCGCGCGCCCGGGCTCCGCTCCTCGAGCAGCGCCGGGCGCTTCACGACGTAGGCCAGGCTCTTCTCCTCCTCCCGCTCGCGGCCACGAACAGCGGAGGCCCGCGCGACGGCGTCGGCATCGGAGGAGGAGGCCCTTGCCCACGCGCTCGAGGCGGCAACAACGGCCATGGCGAGCCCCCTCCCTGCTCACGCCGCCCGGCCAGGCCCCTCCCTGCTCCCTCCTTGCTCGCGGGCTCATGGACGGCGGCGGCTCGCGCTCGCGGCACCACCCGCAGATGCGCGCTCCACCGAGCTCGGCCAGAGGAGCCCTTGCCCGCGGGCTCGACAGTCACCTCGCGCTGGCGGGACGGCCTCCTCGCGGCAGAGCTCGGCGGCCTCCTCGCGGATCCGGCGGCGGCGGCTTCAGCTCAGGCCATGGCGGAGCGCGGAGTCCTCGAAGCGGTGACGCGCCTCTGCCTCCCTCTCCAGCGCGCTCGATGGCCGGAGCCGGGCCGGAGCAGGCCGGCACCTCCCCTGCTCCCTCCGCCGGCTCCTCCCCTGCGACTGTGGAGCGGAGCCTGAGTGCCTGACCGGCGCGGCGGCCTCCCCGGCTCCTCGGCCGCTACTCTGCTCCTGCCCTTCTCCTCGGCCGCGCGACGGGCAGCCTCCCTGGTGCTCCCACAGCTCCTCTGCTCCTCCCCTTGTCCCTCTCCGGGCTCGCGACATCGGCAGCTGGGCTCCGTCCTTCTCTCCTCGAGCGGGCCTTCCATGCTCCGTCCTTCTGTGCGCGTCGATGCGTCACGCACGGCGCGTGCGTTGTCAGCTACATAGCTCTGCCTCTGTACCTGCTGTTAACAGAAGCCTTCCATGCTCCGCCTCAAAGGTCGTCGCCAGGTCGCATGGTTGGGTCTAATCGGAGAAGGGAGCCGAGAGGACAGTTGCAGAACTGCCAATTGACTAGCAGGCGAGACGACAGAGCTCGACCACTCGCGCAACGGCCGGTCTGGCCGGCTGGCCTGTGTGTAGTAGTAGTATAGTATACGCTTCGACACGGCCTTCACAGCAAGGATTCAAGCTCCGGCAGCAGTTGAAACGGAAGTAGAAGTACAAACGCGCACACACAGCCAAGGGATCACCCTTTCGGTGCAATTGTGCAAAGTTTTCACGTGCTTTGTTCATCCGCAAGTGACAAGTTGCCAGGACGGTGAGGCATAAATTCAGCTGCAGCCATACCCATACACTGATAGAGTACAACAGGAACGTACACGGCAGGGAGAGGGAGCCGCAGGGCAGCTCATAAATAGCAGCCACAAAAACTGTGATGCGTTTCATTTACAACGACCCTGTCCAATGCAGGTTGCATGGTTCGATTCAATGCTGTTCCTTCCAGGATCCAAGAAACTCCACGTCCGAGCTCTGCCGGACCGCGGACGCATAAATGGCTCAGATGAGGTTCATGGCGTTCACGGGGCACACACCTCGTGCCGTGTGATTACACCAAGGAGTCAAGGACAACCAATGAACCCGCCACTGCAAATCGGTCCTACCACCACCACCACCAGCAGCAGCAGCAGAGTTACCAAGAAAGATCCACAAGAACAATGGTGGCATCATCGATCGTCTCCATCTACCGCGATCACATAATCCTACACGTCTATTTCCTGCACTATGCTACTATGCTTTTACTACCTTCTTGCTTCCATCTCTACTTCTGGGGGAGTTAGGGAGTGGGAGGATCATGACAGTGTGTGCTTGGATATGACCTCGCCGAACCGCACAAACCACTGCTCGTCGGAGGAGCTGTTGTCACCGATGTCGTCGGACATGCTGCCATGGTTCAAGTCGGCCGCCGTCGCGAGGAAGCGCGTGTAGTCGCCAACTGCCGCTTTCGTTGCCGGAGGCTTCGTGGCGGGCGGCGCTGGCAGCAGGGAGAGCAGCACCCTCGCGACCTCGTGCATGGTCGGCCGGTCCACGGGGTGCCGCTTGGTGCACAGCAGGGCCAGCTGGAAGGCCTTCCGGACCAGGTTCATGTCCGTGCACGTCACTGACACCTCCGAGTCCACAGCCTCCATCACCGTGTTGTCGTCAGCTTTTGAGAGTATCTACAAATGCAATGCAGCAAACATACAAAGTGTCACTCATATGCAAGGCAAACCATTCCAAGAAATGACAATACTTTGAAATGTTGTAATCACTAGTAGAGTTAGATAGATCTACAGCACATCAAATTATTTTCAGTCTTCAGCATTCACTAGCACATGATCTATATAATGACAATTAAAGGATGATCTGGTAAAGGAGTTCAGCATGGGGACTGGGGACTCACCAATTGGTGCAAGTTGGATTCATTGTCTACGGCCTTCTTCCCGGTGAGCAGCTCCAGGAGGACGATGCCAAAGCTGTAGACATCCGATTTCTCATTGAGCCTGGACGTGCGGGCATACTCTGGATCGATGTAGCCAATGGTTCCAAGCACGTAGGTGGAGGCATGGGACTTGGCAGCCGGGACACATTTGGCGATGCCGAAATCAGAGAGGTGAGCTTCAAAGTTGTCATCGAGCAGGATGTTTGAGGACTTGACATCCCTGTGGATTATGCGAGGGTTGCAATCATGGTGAAGATAGGCCAGTCCTTGTGCGGCACCCACTGCAATCTTTAGCCTTGTGTCCCAATCAAGCTTCACCTTCTTTGATGGACCTGAAAATGACCATGGATTATCAGAGACCATGGGTTATCAGAAAATGAACATGGAAGGAAGAAACATGAATAAAAGCTCATGAATCCTAACCATGAAGAAGATCCCACAGGGAACCATTTTCCATGTAATCATAGAAAAGCAGGTTTCCATGTGGGGAGAGTGAGAAGCCATGAAGGCTGACGAGATTCCTGTGTCGGATGCTACCAATTGTCTCCAGTTCTGTCTCAAATTCACGGAGGCTGTGGTTATACTGACTGTAAAGCCGTTTGACAGCGATGGCCTTGCCACTCTTGAGATCACATTTGTACACAGTGCTTGATGCCCCATAACCAATGATGTATTTCTCGCTCAAATTCTCAGTCAACCTCATAATGTCGTCATAGGTATGGACAGCCATATCCATTTGAAGAACTACTAGCTTTGGTGGTCCTGAAATATGATCAGGAAAAGTAATAGATGAGTGTTAACATATTTGGACATGTCTCTGAAATACTCTGTATATATTGCTATTCAAGGGGTAACTGGCATATGCACAAACCTTGCACTGGCTTGTCAGATCCTTTCTCAGGTGGCTGTGGTTGATTGGTTTTGTATATCGCCAGCAGCATAATGCAGAGTAATATGATGAAGCCTAAGATAATGCAAGCAACCGCTGTCCGGGAAATATTAACTGGAGTAAAAGTTATGCAAAATCTTGAGTTAGACCTTAGACATAAATAGACCAGTGGCTGCACAGGACTTGTTTGGTACCTTTTGTTCCATGAGAATGTCCACAGCTGGAGTCTTGGCAGTACACATGGAGCATTGGATTACCCACGAAGCTGCATTTAGATATGGGTTCTTAGAAATTATGATTCGATAAGAAAGGAATATCAAAGGCCACAGATAGAGCCATTTGTTTATACCTTTCCATTGGGAACTTTGAGAAGTTTTTTGCTGATGGGATGTGTCCAGTAAAGTTGTTGTATGACAAATTTCTGAAATGAAAATAACACGTGTTAATGCTGGTGTAATTAACTAACCATGCTGTTACGATTTAGTTAGCACAAAAACATACAAGGTAAGTAAGCTGAAGCAGTTAGCAAGCTGAGCAGGGATCTCCCCAACCAAATTGTTGTTGTTAAGAATCCTGTGCAATAAAATCACAGTTCAGTAGAATTCTAACGCAGTATGCAGTAGAAATTTAACATACTAGTACCACGAACGAGCACTCACAAGCTATCAAGGTTTTGCAGCTGTCCAAGTTCTTCAGGGAGATAACCAGTCAAATTGTTGCTGGATATGTCACTGTACATTTAAAGAACAGTTACGATGAATCATATGGTTGCACTATTACTAGAACACATCTGTAAGGATGTTCACTTACATTACTTGGACACTTCTCAAGTTTCCAAATTCAGCAGGCACAGATCCAGTAAGATGGTTTTTACTCAAATTCCTGCATGAACAATTGTGGACATTAGGCAAAAATCGACACAGACAATAAGAATTCGAAAAGGTTGATCTCGACATACAATTCAAGAAGATGCTCGAGATCACCGATAGTAGGAGGAACTGGTCCAGAGAATTCATTGTAGGAAAGATCTCTGTGTCACAATGAAGGAAGTAGTTATCAAAATGATGTGGCTGCAAGCCTGCAACCTTACACGTAACTCGGAGTTGATAGCACTAGGTAACAAATAAAATGGATCTCCTTACAGTGTGTCCAAGTTGACTATGTGACCAAGCTCAGAAGGAATCTGGCCTTTGAAATTGTTTGAAGAAAGATTCCTGTATTTTTTTTAAGAAATACAATTGCATGTCAGGGTCTGGTGAAATGAAATAATAATGCGTTGAGGAATGCAACAATTGTAATCAAACTGATGCAAATGTAACTACTCACAGGTATGTCAAACTCTCCAGCTTCTGGAAACCAGCAGGGATAGAGCCATTCAGTCTATTGCCATACACATTGCTGAGAACAAAACGCAGATGAGAAGCATGAGAAACATATAGCTGTTCAGTTGAATACTGTGACAAATGCACAAACTTACAATTTGTTCAGTGCACTGCAGGAGCTGATGTTTGCAGGAATATGACCCTCAAGATTGTTGTTGGCAAGATTCCTAGAGAAATTTAGAACTCATCAGAAATTGCACAGACCAAAATAAACACTAATTTGCATACTTCCATACAGGAAACATTCTTACAATTCAAATAACTCTGTAAGTTTGCCAAGCTCAGCTGGGATTGTGCCTACTAGTTCATTGTCATTCAGCTGCCTGGATGGAACAAATATAGACCTCCAATAAGATTACGCACAACAGCAGCGCAAAATTATTTAGTTAACAGTAACTTACAGGTAGCTAAGTTTACTCATGCTCCCCAGTTCTGGTGGTATATGTCCAGTTAGTTTATTGCCATGTAAATAGCTGAAACGAATGGTGAGCAAACTATCAATAAAAGAAAAGAATACAGCTTTGGGAAAGAAGAATATTGTTGATGATACTAACAGTTTGCCTGTGTAGGACAGGTTGCCAAGTATTGGGGGAATTGGCCCCACCAGTTCATTCTCGCTAAGGTCTCTGAGAAACAATTTCGGATAAAGGAACTCATTATGAGCTAGAAAAGATAAAGAGACCAATAAGCATGGATTCAAGTGTCCTTTTTTAGGTACTCACAGGACAGCAAGAGCCTGCATGAGACCAATCACTTCTGGAATTTTGCCAGCCAGTCTATTTCCTTGAAGTGACCTGTAAAACAACAACGCATAGATCAAATGGAAGGACTGCATGGTACATATGCATGAAGACATAAGTCTGCTTAAGTATAGAAGATTTGAAGACAACAGGAAGACTTACAGTGTGGCTACTTGAAGGTAACCTATGTTGTAAGGTATTTCTCCAGAGATTTGGTTGTATGAAATATCCCTGCATGCCAAATACAAAGGAAGATGAGCATCATAGCATCCTAAACTAAGGAGAACCGAAACACCAACAGAATCGCCAGAACCAACATACAGAATCTCAAAGTTGGTGCAGTTCCCTATGCCCTCTGGAATTGTTCCTGTGAGATTGTTCCCCCTTACATCACTGCATATATGGACGGCAGCCAATGTCAATAAGATCAAGCTGCACCTTATGCATCAGGACATACAATGGAGCAGAGCAACAGTCAAAAAAAAAAAAAACAATGGAGCAGAGCAGTAAACTTACAAGTACCACAGGCCAGTCAGTTGGCACATATCAGGTGACAAAGTTCCAGTCAATGAGTTACCCCTCAAGCCTCTGAGGATCAAGATATAACAGAAATGTTATCACCTGGAAACATCTTCTAGAGTGGGCAAAACAAAATGATGTAGAGCTCTTACAGGTATTGCAGTACTTCGTTCCAGTAGATGAGTCTAGGGACGTCGCCAGTAAGCATGTTCTGTGCCAGATCCCTATTACAAAGGAACAAACGGACATTTCATTACCAAGACAGCATAACAAGTGGCAAAGAAGGTACACAAAAGGAAATTCCTTTGGTGTGCGCACTAAAGCACAAAAAAGTAGGTGAAACAAACGGAACATAAATCACCAAATGTGTCCAGCAATCACAAAAGAAGTAAAAGAGTCACGGATAGAGAAAGGCCCCAGGAAGCTCACAAGGTCTTGAGATTTGGAATCTGGGACAATGTGGAAGGGATGGGTCCCGTGAGTTGGTTGTTCTTCAAAATCCTGTCAAGAAAGGAGAGAAAAATGTCACAAAACCAGCAATCCTAAAGCACTAGAAAAGGGTAGGTAGCAACTAGCAAGACACAAACCACAAACAAGCAAATTTCTTGCACCATAACAAACGTCTGCATCACACGTTATAATCATGACTGCAGCATATGCAACTGCCTCCCATTTTTACTGTAACCACTAAGATACCCCATGCATAGTTGGGTGCGAAAGTGAGAGAGCTAGAGCTTACAGGTCCTCAAGCTGCTTGAGCTTGGAGATGGAGAAGGGGATGTCTCCATACAGCAAGTTTCCAGACAAATCCCTGCAGAGACAAGAAAAAACAGACACCAATTTAAAAATGGCTAATCGACAGCAAAAAGGTAGTAACACAATAAAAGAAGACTTGCTTGATTTAGGGACTCACAAATATTTTAAGGAGACACAATCCCCAATCTCATCTGGGATTTGGCCTGTGAGCTTGTTCAGCTTGAGATCCCTACACGAGCAAATGATTAGCACACAAATAAACTAATCAGCAAGCCAAATCTAGAATGTGTCGGCTTAAAGTAAATAAAATAGTGCTAAAGAACCGTGTCACATCATGACACGAGGGGTCAAATCAGATGAGGTGTAGTAATGCCCAATTCCGGATGCAGAATCGGGTTCGACACTATAGTAATTTTATTTTTATTTATTAATAATTATTTAAATATTAATTAATTAAGTTTAAAATATTTATCTCGTGAAGTATAATAAAACTGTATAATTAGTTTTTAATTTTATCTATATTTATTACTCTGTGTATTTACCGGTATTTTAATATGATAGAGAATAAAAATTCGGTGTCATATGATAGGAATAGGAATTGTGTATATCGAAATTTGGAGTAAATCGGCCTAGGATTAAAAACAGAGATGCAGGTATAGTCAAATGCACAGAATCTCATGCGGATGCAGGAAATCGTACGTTTCTCCGAGTCATCCACTTACACGAACTGTAGGCTCTTGAGCTGCCCTATAGCCGGCGAGATCTCCCCTCCGAGGTTTAGATTTGACAGGTTCCTGTTTCTCCCCACAGAAAACAATCTCATCAGAAGATTCTTCTATTTTTCAGCAAACAAATAAAAAAAGTCCCTTTACTTCTCTTCCAACAAAATGACTAACAAAAACAGAGCACCATACGGATATGCAGTGCTACGGCAAAGGAGTGCCTTGAGAACAAAAATTCAATGGCCGGAACTTGCACTGATGGCGAAAAAGAAAGAACAAACGCTTCAAGGTGTCATCTGCTCCTTGCTCAAGAACGCAAGAACAAGGCAAGAAGCCAAGCGGAGCAACAAATGCAGGAAGCGGGGCGAGAAGATTCCAAGAGCACCGGAAGAGGAGAAGAGAGGCCGAGGGAGCGCACGCACAGGCCGACAACGGCGAAGGAGGCGGCGTCGCAGGCGACGCCGCGCCAGGCGCAGTGGTCGCGGCCGCCGTCCCAGTCCGCCAGCGCGTTGGCCGCGTTCCCGAACCCCGCCTTGACCGCCATCAGCGCCTGGCCGTCCCCGTCCCCTCCACCTCTTCCTTCCGCCGCTGCCGCCGCCGCCACAACCGCCGCAAGAAGCAGCACCACCGCCACCGACCGCACCACCCGCACCGCCATTCCCGTCCTCGAATCCGCAAGAACCTTTCGCAACCGTCGCCTTTCTTCCCCAAAGCCACCGCCTTTCCGGCAACAGCCAACCCGGCCGGAACAACAAGTCCTTGCCTGCCACTGGCTGCTCAGCTAGCACCGGCGCAAGTGCTTCTGCGGCTGCTCCATGCCCATGCCCATGCCCATGCCCATGTCCATGTGACGGCTGGGCACCAAGGAACGGGAGAGGCAGGGAGGGAGTAGGAGTGCGCGATGTTCTGCGTGCGATGCGTTTTTGTGGTGGCGCTGGCGATAGCGACGTGACTGTGGTTGCTTTCGGGGGGCAGCCACTGGCTGCTCTGCGCGGGTGCCGTGGTGGCAGGAGAGAGAGAGAGAAGACGGAGGAGCTCCGGGGGCGTTAAGGCTGCGGTCCCGGGCCCACCGCGTCAGAGTCTGGGCCACTAGCATACAGTACGTGTAGCCTGTAGGGGCCCGGGGCCGTGGCCTTCCCTGTTTTCATTTTTCAAAAATCAATCAAAAACCCCTCCACGCCGTTTGGCTCGTTGCGGTCCTCCGTCTGGAACGCCAATGACATGGTGGTCCCACATGGGAGGGGACGCCACCTGTCAGAGGGAGGAACAAGGCCGACCGCACTGTTCTGGACCCAGATGTCAGTGGGTCTAAAGAGCGCGCGTAAAAAGGAGCCGCCCACCAATCTGTTCGGGATCGTCCGCGGCTGCGGAACCCTGTGGCTACCCGTGTGGCCGCCGGCGTGGTCCAGGGCCAGCACTTTTTTTTTAGAGTCCAGGGCCAGCACTGGCCGCGGCATCTGGCACTGCGTGAACAGATTGGTACACTGTACCGTGTAGCCACAGACAGGGTCACGCCGCAGCTGTGACTGACACTGAGAGAGTGGCGTCGCGTCGTGCCGGCGCCGGCCGGCGTGTCCTCGTCGTCGTTGTGGTCACCGGTGTCACCACCCACCACTCCGGCCGGGCCTGACGACGAAGACCGGCCGTGCAGTGAAGCCGTACGAGCTGTCGCCGCCCATGGCCATGGGCCATGGCCGACGTACGGGGTTTCGTCAAGGGAGATGCTTAAGGATTTATGATTGATGAAGGTGAGGTGCACAAGCAGAGCAGATGTCATGGCTGCAATTATTGGTTAATTAATCATGGTTGGAGGAGAGCCTGGCCGGTCTTAGGCTTAGACCACACCATATGCATGCGTGTGCTCGTGGCTCCATGGGTGGTTATTATTAGGGTTTGCTCAAACTGTGATTTTTTTGTTTTTTATTTTTCTTGATGACGAGAGAATTAATGGATTGGAGTGCATGTGCAGATCTATATGTGTGGCTTGAGGTTTGCACAGGTCAAGACAGAAGATAGGGTACATCCGTACATGTCACGGGGTACTTTAGTGAAGCATGTATTTTTTTCCTACTTCTAACGTGACAAAAATACATTTTAAGGATGTTTTTGGTCAAGGTACATGTTCTAGTCAGATTCTTTTAGAAACATTTTTTCTATGAATCAGAATCACTTTATGACTACATCTTGCGAGTAAACTACATTCTGGTTAATAAGAAAAATATTTTTTTTATTAAAAAGCACTATAAATGAAAATATTAATAACAAAATCCTCAACATTTTTTTGATTGTCAACAACAACTTAAATACGACACATTTTTTTAACTTTTTCACCAAATAAAGATTAACGGGACAAACACGGTTTGGTACTCCCAAACCATTGTGCATGCCCATGCAAAAAACAAAGAGAATGGTTTAGTGATTCATATGAGTAATAAAACGCTTCGGTCTTTACCTGTTTAGCAGTGATTTCTAGTGTCTATGTATATTCTATATAGATGGCTAAACGGGCTAAGCATATTCAGTTGCTCTAAGCACAACCCTTGAAATGTATAGCACTAACACGACCCGATCGATCTGATGATGATTGCTATGGTGCCAGGTGCCAACATTTCAACAACGTGTAGTGCTGGCCTAGGCACCACGCGACTATGGGCCTGTCATTATTCCGAGTCTATTGGTTCCTACCATTACATGGTCGTGAGGTATATTAGGACCATTGGATGCATGGAGAATGAAGTATATGAATAACCCTTCCAAAACAACCCTTGCTCCTTGCTCCCTTAGCTTGTCTCGCTCCAGTGGCGGAGGACGAAACAAAATTATGGTGTGGCGAAATCGATAACATAAAACACCAAATATTTCTCATTGGTTTATACACACATATATTTATGTATTTATAATTATCATCTACTATATAAGTAAAATTATTTCGAGTAAATAGAAAAATACAAGTATAGTCAGTAGACTGACCAATTATGGATGAACATCATCTGCGTCTAGGCGATACAGGTAACTGCACTTGCCTATTTTTCTTTTTCTAAAATGATTTTTTAATCCTCTCGAGATCAATTCCTTTGAATATCTCTCGCTCAATGTAGCACACCATTAAGTCATTAAGCCAAGCATCTGACATCTTGTTGCGCAATTCTGTTTTGATAATCTTCATTGCAGAAAAGACCCTTTCAACTGATGCTGTCGCTACTGGTAGTATCAATGCCAACTCAATTAGTCGATAAACCGAGGGGAATAAAATGTGGCTGTTAAGTTGAAGTAATCTTGTAGCTAGGCTTCCAAGATCATGACAATATCTAAAATCCACTTGTCTTCTCACATGAATAATAAACAATTCAAGTTGTTCTTTTATTTCATCCTTATCTTTATCGGAGAAATCATTAGAATATATCTCAGTAAGTCGAGTAAGTTTGTCCACATCAAATTTAGAGAATGAATCTCTTGGGTCCAAACAAGAAAAACAAACAAGCAACTCTGAAGATACCTCATTAAACCGATGATCCATCTCCGTAGTTATAGCATCTATAACAGCATAGAAGGTATCAACACGGAAATAATGGTCTGGAGTGATGTTGTTCCTCCCCCCTTTTCTTGATCTACCAAATCTCAAAACTGATCCATTCATCATATCTGGTATTAGAATATCATTTTCACTGCAAAATTTTTTGGTTTCTTGAAATAATGGCTCCCAACCATCAGTCCTCAAATTCATCAAACGTGTTCTCACATCAATAACTAAAGACATGGCTTCAACAATATTCTGATCTTTCTTTTGCAAGATAAGTGATAGTTCATTTGTAATCCGTAGGATTTGCAGCATCATCTTCATTATGAAAATAAAGCTAAATGACTCCATTATTTCCACCAAACCTCCTGCCTTACTCGGATTACGCTCGTCTTGATGCAAAATTTCTAGGACTTCAATCACTGCATCCCACATTGACTCAATACGAAGTAATGTTTTGTAATGAGATCCCCATCTTGTATCTCCAGGTCTAGCCAAAGATGTTGCTTGATTTTTTCCTCTACCAGAGGAAATCTCTCCACTACTTAACTTACCTAAAAGAATTTTGCGTTGCTTATCTTGCAATAAATCCATCCTCTTGCAAGATGTAGTACTGGTGTTCGCAATCATGTGAACATATTCAAATAAATCCTCAAGAGATGAGCAACACCTTGAGACGGAAACAACTACCAACTGCAATTGATGAGCAAAGCAATGGACATAGAAGGCATATCGGTTCTCATCACGAATCAACTTTTGAAGCCCATTAAATTTCCCTCTCATATTAGAAGCGCCATCATACCCTTGCCCTCTAAGATTGGAAATGTGCAGCCCATGCTCACCAAGTACTTCAACAACTGCCTTCTTCAATGCTTCTGAGGTTGTCTCCTTGACATGCTTAATTCCCAAAAATCTTTCAATTACTTTTCCTTTCTTATTCACAAACCTACAACACATATGACAATATAATATGATTAGCTAATTGTTACAAAAAATATGATTCACAAACCAGTTAACCATATATAATCAAATAGCTTACCTCACAACCAGTGCCATTTGTTCTTTCATAGATATATCACGAGATTCATCTATAAGAATGGAAAAACGACAACCCGCCATCTCTTGCTTTATTTCTTTGATTACCTCTGCTGCACAACATTCTGAAAGTTCTTTTTGAATTGTTGGGGAAGTCATCTTGGCATTCTTGGGACATGTTTCATCAAATGCAAGTCTGACTTGTTCATTCCTTTCTTTATACCAATCAAGAAACTCTAGAAAATTGCCCCTATTCAAAGAAGTAAGGGATTCATCGTGTCCACGGAATGGTTCACCTTGCAATGTGAGCAAACTAACAAGGCCCAATGATGTATCCAAACGAGTTTCATACTTGACTGCTGCATCCTTTGTATATTTTGTAACCTTGTGTTTCACACTTGTTTTTTGATTATCAAAATCCTCATATGCTGTCCTATATTGATTATGGCTTGCACCTTTATGTTTTGGAAGTGACTTATATGCATTCTTCCAAGTGTGAAACCCTACTGATGAAAATGCATCATGCCCAAATTTTTCATCCATGCGATCATGCTTAAAAAGGTAACAATAGAAGCAATATGCCTTATTCTTCTCCACACTATATTCAAGCCAAGGATGTTTCTTGAACCATCCTTCTTGAAAGCATCTATTACCATCTGTTTTAGAAAATTTATAACCAACTGGTTGAGTTGGACCTTTATCTATGAAAGCCCTCCTAATGTCACTTCTAATGTCCACAGAAAATTGATCAATTGGTATACGAAGTCCAGGATCAGTGATAACATGATCACGGTTGAACTCAGTTATAATAGTACCTCCAATCTGTGCAATTTCATTTTTCATCTGCTCTTCAATTGCGGCAACAGCCTGTTCAAACTCATCTAAGTCAAATTCATCACCATCCTCTTGTACTTGTTCATGAATCTCTATTGGTGTCATCTCTATTTCACCACCGCCAGCGGCAGAAGGATTGGAGGTCCCACCGCGAGACCAAAAGGTCCTCAAATCTGCAATTCACCACCAATTATTCAGCAAGTATATGAAAGCACTCACACATGTCAATTAATTTATATAAAATTTGCCGGTTAGAAAATTAAACATGTACCTGTACCTCTTCTTTTGGCATTGCCCTTGCTTTTTCCTTTTCGGTACATCCTTGATCTAATCGTTAAGATGGCTGGAGAGTGGAGACGGAGTTGCTTGACCAGTTGACCTGATCTGATTCTGATCGAGTGGCGGCGCAGGCGGCGGCGGCGGCGCGGCGCACGGAGACACGAATAGGAACCGTGTAGCAGATTGCGAACGAGACGGGCGGTATTGTATTTTCGGTCTTGTGACTCTCTCGGTGATTTAGCCAACAGGCCAAGTGCCCAAGTATAAGGCCCATATGGCCATATATTCGTATATAGATATACGTGAGGAGTTAAGCCCAAGAGGCCATGAGATCGCACATTCTTGCCAACGGCTGAGTCGCTGTCCTCCGTATAAATACGACGATACACATCTATACATGGTACAGACTACATGGGATTAATTTTTTTTGAAAATCCAAGGTATGGCGAAGGCCACACCTTGCCACCAAAGGGCTCCGCCACTGTCTCACTCTATATGCCAGTCCGCCCTGGTCCCACAAATTCGTGGGCTGCGGTGGCCTAGAGCACACGAAAAATGGCTATGGTGTAGCGAGCGACACAACCCTATGTGTGGCGCTAGCGGTGCAAAGATGGCGATGGCAGAGAGAGCAGCGCGATCCTAAGGACAGTAACGATGACAGCAAAACGAGTGAGTTGAGATGGTCGACCTATCGTGTGTGGGTCGGCAGAGGCACACTGGAGATCATCGTCATCGATAATAGTAGTATCATTGCTAGTTAGTTGCCAAAGCGACCCTAAGAGGTCGTAACACCATGTTTGGGCTGAGATAGTAGTATCTATTAGTGTAATGGTACGATAATGGCATATGCCATCTATTTGGCCATCCATATGGCTACAATTAGAATCGCTCCGAGCTGCCAAATGAATCCTTATAATGTATCATTGCTATTTAGTTGCCAAAGCGTATTTGTGCACTCACTCTCAAACCGTATTACACTTTTATTACATATATATAGTAGTTGATTTGTAGCACATGGCAAACCATGCCTTTACACTTCTCCCTCATTTTTCCTAACACGAGTGAGTGTTCTTAACTAATAACACGACACATAATATGCAATGCTAGTTTTATTGAGCAAAGTAATACAACATACAAGTACAAGATGGAAGTCTTTGAGCTTACTTACATTATTATAGGGAAGAAATGATAGTCTCAATGATCAATGCCAATGACACTAACTGTAGCAGAAGCACTAGAAGTACACAACCAAGGGATTGAAATGATTCTCACCTAAGAGACTTGTAAGTTGTAATGATGACTCAACCCCACATAAGATTGAAGGCCAACAACTCAAAATGCAAGGTTCAAAAAAAAAAAACCAACCAAAATGCACTAAGATTCGGGGTGTTGATTGATCCCTTAAACTAGCCAAGTTCCTCGAGGAACATAGGGGCGAGCCAGAAATCGATTATACATATAGATATACGTCAGCGTTAGCAAAAGTCGTCACATTCGTCCATGACTTTAAACCAAAAAATTGTCTGATGGTAGATATATAGTTGAAGGTACTGATTAATTAGACGAGTATAAACAGATGACTAATGCTTTATCCGTTTCATAAGTCGCTTTAATTTTTTTTTTTGAGTTTTATGACTAAATCTGAACTCAAATGATGTAGTTGGATAGTAAAAAATGGGCTTCTCCGTAGAAAGAAAAAAAAAGATGAAGATGAACTTCTAGATTCACAGGACATTCATGCCATTTTTACCTTCATTATTTGAAAAAAAAAACAATCAATGAAGCACTTCGTTTTCCCTCCAAAATCCGAGTCGTCCTTTCATGCCGCCGGCCGGCATGCGTACGTACACATACGACAAGTACCAAAAGGCCGCCGGCCGGCCATTAACGCAATGCACAACAGGAGCCTAAGCCCAGCCTCTGCCGGCTCCGTGAGCAGCATCTACTTCTCCCTGCAGCACGCAGCACCATGCTTCCACCTCTGCAACTGCGCGGTGCTTGTACCCCCACCAGGAAGGGATTCAGAAAACACACTGCACTGCCGCCGCAGGCAGCAGGCATCGCTGCAAGCAGCAGCCATGCATCTTGAATTGAAGCCGCCTATGCAATGCATAGGCAGCTGCGATCGAAGTAACTCCGATCCTGCTGATCGATCAGCGTCCCTGGCTCACACTTGGTACATGATCGATTCCAGAGACCGGTTGCAGTGCATTGCAATGCAATGCGATGGCCTTTCTGCATCATCGTATTGACGTGCGGCACACACACATATGCACTACGCACGCAAGCAGAGAATTAACGCGTGCTACGTACTACGTTTGTTTGCACTGCGTGCAGATAGATCAGAGTCTAGCTCTGTAGGAGTATATAATACTACTGTATGTATGGTAGCTCTGTACATTGCAGGAATGGAATTAATCCATCCTTTAATCCATTGATCGATCCAAGGCAAGCAAGTGTTGTAGGATCCAAGATCAGTGGCCGTATATACTATATCTATGATTTTGGGTAAAGATGGTCCCATTTAACATCATCTTTCACTCTTTCAGTACCTATATATAGACTACATTACGTACCATTTTTGTTGTACATATGCATTGATTCTCCGTTCCATACCCATACCTACGTTCAAATAGTTTAAGTGTTCAACACATTGTAATGATCTTTGGGTCCATGTGGCCCACTTCCTGCCACCCACCACCCTAACCCTACTAGCAGCGCTGCGCCACTGTCCAAGATGAAGCGAGTTAATCACCGTCGGACAATTGTCTTCCATGCATAATATACTGGGAACCCGTGTACCCCATCTGTTTCGTATAATTGTATTCCCTCTATTCTGAATTATAGGTCACTTTGACTTTTTAATACATGCATTTTGACCTAGATAAATAATATGTCTAAATATATAATAAAATATACCCACCAAAAAGTTAAAGTGAACTACAATTTAAAACAGAGAGAGTAACATATTTTTTTACTTTTCTAGATACGTTGTTTTTTCTATATACCAAGATATAATGTGTATCTAAATACTTATCATCTGCTTTTGTATTTGAAAAAGCCAAAAATATCTTATAATTTGAAGTGGATGGAGTATATTTTCTTCACTTTCCAATGACTCAATCAATTTAAAGCTTGACTTTTTTTAGTAGTGTTTAGGGTTTAGAGTTTACTACATAAAAGTATATAAGTATAATGCGTGATTCAATCAAATAATACTTATTCGGAAATATATATGAAGTACTACTTATTTTTGTATATTTTGGTCAAATTTTAGATTCATTCATTCCTCAAAAAAATGTGACGTGCATTTTTGAGGTGTCTGTGTGTGTGTGGGCAACCAACCATAGACACAACAATCGTCTCTCGTCGCCTCCCTCCCATCGCCTTGGGCCTTTCTGGCCGTTGGATCGCTCGTCATGAGCCGTCGAAATCCCCCACAAGAATTGTAAAAAATCTCCCAAAACATTCGTTTAATTGTGGCTCAAAAAATTAATGTGTATTTTGGTTGGAGAAAAGGTCAAACTTTGTAAGCTTCATCCAGCAGGTAGTTATTAAATCATATTCTTTAAAATTGTTTCTCCTTCAGTTCCAAATTGTAAGTCATTTTATATATGGCCGTTCATTTCCATGGATGGTGTATCGTTGTTCCCTAAAAATACATGGCCGTTCATTTCCATGGATGGGACATTGACATCGATCGCTTTGCTATCAAATGCATGTTATATTATATATATACAGACATACTTGTTTTGGGATATGATCGTCGTACAGTGCTTGCAATGGTTGCACTTGCAACTCGATCGCACGTAGTACAAACAACGGCTACGTACAGCCTCTGTGCTAGCCCAGATGTGCCAAAACATATCGACATGTATGCGTCGTCTCAAACCAAATCTTTTTTTCTCTTTTCCCCCCCGTTTGCTCTAAACATGTGCCCTGACAAAGCTGATCGACGATGCACTGTCACTGGTTCAGTCATCTTGATCGATCGCCTTCCTTTGAGCTGCCCAGTGCTGCATTCATACATTGCCTGCTGCCTGCAGACTCTCGTTGCATATGCAGCTGTAGGCTAGAGGCGAGACAAAGCAAGAAAGTATCTACGCTCTACTCAATGATCTGATCGAGAGCAACACAACACGGCAGAGGCTAAGACGATCGAGATGCCTTTATATTATTAGCCCTGATGCTCGCATGCATGATCCATAAACTCACACAGCTCAGGCTGATCAGATCAGCAGGCTCACCCAAAGTGCAAGCGTAGCCTCAGGCTTTTCAGCAACCTTCATCACCACAGCTATATATAGGAGCTGCATCAATCACAAGCTCTCTCTGTGTGTGTTTTTTTTGTGTGACAACACGAGGCAGCAGGCCAAGCAGAGTAGCATCAAACATCAATGGAGGAAAAATATGCACAAAGCAGCACAGGCGGCAGAGAAAGAGAGAGATATTGGCAGTGTTGGCCTGGCTCTAGGCTACACACACAGTACTCATTGGTACCAATGCAGCCACATGCGAACAAATATGAACATTCCAAAACCCTTCTATTACTCACTCATCTCTCTCTCTCTCTCTCTCTCTCTCTCTCTCTCTCTCTCTCTCTGAAAGGAGAAAGGAAAGAGCCAAAACAAAGGTGAGATGCATCCAAGCTTTGCGTTGCCTTCAATGAATATATGAGCCAGCCAAGAGCCAATGGCTTCGCTCCTTTTCTTCCGGCCCGGCCGAAAGCCTAGCTCTGAGCCCAGTACAACGCCGACGGCTGTGTGCACTGTGTGCTGCGCAAAGGCGTGGCACCTTTGTACCTGCCGAGCAATAACTGGCTGCAATGCATGGCAATGCAGGCCGAGCAGAGGTAGAGCTGGGCAAGGCCAATACAAGCAGCCAGCTCGCAGCTGCTGCACTCGTTGCCTGCCTTGCAAGTCGCAACGCATCGATCACAAGGTCAGCTGCGGCGGGCCATGCGGCCATGCATGAGTGCATGACACATGGGACAAGGGCTGCGTGCCTAGTTTTGGACTAGTCAAAAGGTTGGTTGCTAGTTTTGCTACTAGCTGCAAGCTCCATGCCTCCCTCCATGGGCTCCATCTCGATCTCCGTTCCATGCCGTTGCAGTGTGGAGATTGCGTTTGCCATCCCTGCAGCAATGCTGGGCAAAGTTTCTCTGCTTTCCATGCATCTCCTGTTCTTGCTTGACGCTTGGTTTCAGTTCTGTTCCTTTAATCTCAACAACAACTGTACAGTCAGGGTGAGCCGGTGAAGGAACGCAGTATTGGAGAGAAAGAGATTTTGCGTGTCACTAGCAGGGGACCAACAAGGCAACATTAGAACAAGGAGCATGAGCTGTTCCCATCTTATTTCTCCGGGTCTGATGCCAACACTCTGGAAGGTTTCGCTTTCAGGTTACATTTCACTGCAATGTGTGTGCACAACAAGTCGTTAGCTGAGTTAAAAACTACATGGTCAGGTTTTTGTTTTATTTTAAGCAGCAGGTGATCAAAAGCGCCGTTTGTTTTAAGCAGCAGCTAGATGATAATGCCTGAAGAATGCAGGCTAAAGAGTATCCTGAAGCGCACGCAATGCAACGAGCCAACAATAGGTACAGTGCGCACAACCAAGGAAGGAATACTGCTGTCCTGCAACTGTGAATCTGTGATGTGCAGATGCACAGAAGCCCTTATTTTGTGTCCCATCCCATCAGTTTCAGTTGGATCGGCAGCAACAACATACTACACGCAGGACGGTGCAGCTTTTTTTTTTTTTTTTTTTTTTTATCTCCTCCTCCTTCCTGTGCCTGTGCCCGTGCCTGTGCACACAAAACCACGGCCGGAGATCTTGATCAATGCACAGTGATGCATGGTCTGATCTCTCATTTCATTTCCCTCTAGGGTTCAATTTCTCGTGTGCAGTAGTGCAGCACGAAGCTGAAACTGAAACTGAAATAAATGGCTGGCGAGAGCTGTTGCAGTCCAGCGTACAGTACAGTGGATAATGCAGAGGTGAAGCAGCAGTTGTGTGTACTCCGTATCAGCATCCTTTTTTGTTCGTACTGTATTATTCATTCATGGTGTCTGTGTGTGCGCCATGTACTCTCCGTCTGTGTGGAGCGGCAACTGTATGCATATGGGATGGATTGATTGAACCCATCATAGAACCCGTGATGGGTATCTACCTCTCTTTCTCTTTCTCTCTCTGTCCTAATGAAGAAGGCGTGATGGAAGGAACATATGGATTCCAAAAAGTGTAGTGTGAGTGTGTACAAGCCCATGTGGCTATGGGCTATGGCACATGTAAGTATGTATATATGTGCCCATGCACGGGGCCATGGAGGTCTAAAAATATTGATGGATGGCATTGGCCAAGATATGGGAGCATGCGGCACACTCTACATACCGGTATATGTCATGTATCTACACATCAAACTCAAGGAGCAAGGGCCCATCCTTGGTTCTTGACTTTCTTTCTTGCTATATACCTTACCGTATGATTTATTCGTGACCACTGCAGCTTGGCAGCTAGCATCCCACTATTTATTTATTATTATATTCTTATATTTATCCATAAGTCAGACAGATAATTTTAAGCAAGCAAGCAAGCAAGCTGCTGGTGCTTGTGATGTAGCTGCTAGTTGTGTACAAAGAGAATGAGCCACAGCATGGACCACACCTGCATTTCATGCACCAGCCGCCCACATCTGATCCATCCATGAGCAGCACACAATGCAAACTGCCCCTAGTTATAAGCAGAAAAGAGAAGGGTGTCCTGCACTGCACCCACCATGCAGTGAAGAGGAATATTTAAGCATGTGAGGGGGTGATCTGCAAAAGGCAGTGTGCCTGCCAGCCCAGACGAAAAAGGGCAAAGGGCGCAGTGGTACTATGATGGCCCATTACTGGGTCCAGTGGGCATATTATCGCTGGCACAGACCATGTGATGTGAAGGAAGGAAGGGGAGGAGGGCCAGCCAGCATGATGATGGCAGCCCCAGAACTAGGGGAGAGCTAGAGGAGAGGAAAAGTTTGTTACTTGTTGCACAGTTGCACTGGTGTGTGTGAGCAGGATAAAGAGGGAGATGAGGCCAACAGCCAACAATGTGGGATACTGTTGCTGCTGTCCTTTTTTTTTTCTTTTTCTTTAGTAGTGTAGTAGTAGTGGAAGGAAGTTGTTTACTAAAAATTGTCGCATGTGACTATGTGAGCATATATATTTGTTTGTTTTTTCTGACATTAGAAACACAAGCAAATAGATGTGTTCAACAAGGGAGGGGGAGGGCTGCATGAAAAGTTGCAAGAACACATGCCTACATTTGCAAAAAAAAAAAAAAAAAAAATGGAGCCTTAACCAAACTAATACTGATTCAGCAAGAAAAGGTCCTATATAGTTACGAGTATACAGTTACTCATTCTGTGACAGTTTGTCGTATACATACAACACACACACACACACAAGACAGAACTGCTTGCTGCTGCTCTGCTAGCCGTGCATCTCTCTGCCTCCCTCACTAACACACGGCCGGACAGAGCCTTAATTGAATCGTCGTCCCTTATGGAATGCAATGAACCCTACCGTTGTTTAGCATAGGTGTACTGTTCATCTCTCTAGTCTCTACCTTTGCAGCCTTGGTCCTACTACGACATGTACAGTGTACTGTCCATCTTCTACCGTGCGATTCTCGTACTGTAGCATCCACCGCTGCGCGCCACATTTTAAATTTTGCTTCTTGATCGAGTTGCAGCAGGATGATGAGTAGTAATTGTCCTGGCAGGCAGGGTAGAGCGTGCCACACACACCAGCTAAGCTCTCTACGTGAGGGTGAGGAGAGGGCACTCACTCGGTTGCACGGCAGGAAGATCTGAGGTCGATCAGAGCTGGTGTCTTTCAATTTCAGCTCTCGATGCGCGCAAGGAATTCAGAGCGGGGAGGTGAAAAGAGGAGGAGAAGAGGAAAAAGAAAAGATGAGTGCAGGAGCTGGTGGCCGTCGGACGATCGTGGCCCTGATGCGACGTGAAGGTACGGTGGAGAAGCACTGCCATATGGCGGTGCCTCCGGAGACGAGGCACATAGGCTGGAGCAACAGCCCGATGGATGGCGGATGCTGCAGCAGCAGCATGTGAACGATGGAACGTGAGACGTGTGCTCGCTCGATCCGGGCGTGTTTGTTTGTGCGAGCTTAGCTACTGGTAGGCGGTAGCTGTGGGATGTTCTTAGGTAGATAGAGTAGGGTGCCTAGCGGAAAGCGGCGTCACCTCCCCCATGGCCATGGGCACGCCAACGATCTCATCTCCCGATGCGTGGGCGTGGCTATGGGCTACTACTATGGGCTATATATGGGGCCTATGGCCACAGTAGTAGTACGCGTGATATGGTTGGCGAGCTAGAAGCACACACTTGACAAAGACCCTTGGATCTACTACTGAACCAAGTCTTTTCATCAGCATAATGACTGTATTTGTGCAAGCTTGGCATCGCCTTCTTCTCGAAATCTCTCGCTCGTACCTCAAAGGCGGCCAGATATATAAGGTTAGAAACGGGGTTAACTGCTTTGTATATACGACGACATTCTCAGGCTTCACAACTAAAATACAGTAACTAATAACCTGTACATTTCCGGTACTCCTCAAATGAAAAATATTGCCCAAACTGAATGCATAGCCCTTTTGTTTTGTGTCCCATCCATACGAGTTTCAGTTGGATCGGCAACGACCAACAACATACATGCAGGATGCAGCTTTTTATCCATCCCCTTCCTTGCATGCACACATCACGGCCGGGGAGACCTTCAACAATGGACAGTTGTTCTACACCTTGGCTGTTGCTGTCCAGTGTACACCGGATAATATAATTCAGAAATGCAGATGTGAGCGGGCTCTGCTAAAAGAAAAAAAAAAAAGATAATGAGCGGGTGAACAGTGCTAATCATTACATAAGGAAGTTGTGTGTGGCCAAAATGGTCGATCAGGCGTCAATTATGTAGTTGCTCAACTACTTGAGAGAATCTCGAAAGTGCAAATCAAACTGGAAAAACAGTGAAGTACAATCTGCCATGTAAACACACATAGTAACGTGTTGCGTCTTGCTCCATTATACAACATTAATAACACAACGAACAAGGGATCAGGACCGTCCATTTATCAGGATGGCAGTGTTGATCTCTTACTGAGGCTAGACGGGGCTCTTCTTCAATCTAAAGGCCAAATTACATCAAACTCTAAATACTTCAAAACACAAGAAGACTAGTTAGCTTGACACCATCATTTGATCGCACGCCTGCAGTGCCTGATTTGCATAGTATCTTACATCAACATCAGGGTCCTCGCTGAGCTCAACAAGGCATGGTTTCACGGTCTTCTCCACAACCTGCAGAGTAAGCATTGATGATATTCCCCAATAACACGAAATACAAACGCAGCACTTTAAAGTGGCGACATGCAAAAATAACCAGAGGAACTCACAGATTGGTCAAGGATCGGTACAAGTGACTGTAGTACTTTCGCAACATTGAACTTGATGTTAGGAACCCTGACAAAAATTTACACCGTGTTATTGAGAACTTGAGAAGATGAGATTTTTCTTAACATTCTAGTCACTCACCTGTCCTTTGAAGAATTAATGACGACTGGAAGCAGCTTTTGACAAGTGATTTCTGCACCCATGACAGGAGCTAGCAAGGAGATGGCCTGCAGAATTGTCATGCGGTACAAATAGTGTGGATTGTTGATCTTCTCCAGGACCTGGGAAAACAAAACAATACGTGAGTTGTAAACACTAGCAGAACCTCCAAAGTCCAAACCATCACAACATCGAGAACTTTTTAAACACATTTCCTAAATTTTAGCTACTCGTTGCTGGATACCAGGATAATATGCAGTAGCATGTAATTTTGGAAGTGGGCAATTCTTTTGGAGATAATATTTAATTTTATTCATTTTGCATGATCAAATTTAATTAACATTTGCAAAGGCTGTAGCCATGGTTGATAAATTAGCATCAAGGATTATATTATGCACAGTTGTAGGAAATTGAAGGTATTGAGATAGTAGATAAATAACCTGAGGAATTATATGCTGCATTGCCCACTCTGGACCAAACTCTTCTGCAAGGCGCTTCAAGTTGTTAGCAGCAGCATCTCTGATTGAATAGACCTGAAAACCAAATTTTGGTTAGTTAACCATTGGTCAATACATCACAATTTCCTATATGCACTCAAGGACAAGATAGAGATAAAGTTGCTTGAGACAGCCCCAAATAGTTACTGTTTTGACATAACCCTAATGACACAAACCTTATCTTCCAACCATTGCATGCAGAGTGCCCCCAGCTTGTCATCAAAAAACCCAACACCTAGCTGACTCGCCAACAATGGGATGTACTCAATTATTGCAAGCCGGACTCTCCAGTGCCTATCCTCTGCAAGTTCAACAATGGCTGGTAGCAGTGATTGAGATAGCAAGTCAATTCCAATAACCTGAAAGATCAAAACAAAATTCATCAATCGTTGGATAATTTTGAAGAGAAAGACAAGACTTTCAAGGACAACGAAAACAAAAAGGAAAAGGCAGATCAATCTAGTAACAAAAAAAAACCTGATTAACTTGATCAAGTTTGCTGATTATGTTAAGTCGAACATCAGGAAATTCATCCTTCAGCAAAGAGAGAAAAATAGGAAGAAGCTGCTCAATTGTAGCATCCTGCCAAAAAAAAAAACAGGTATTAAGATGATCAGCTTAAATGGAATGACAATAGTTGTCAACACCATATTCATGTCTGCATCACTAATACCTTTCCTAATACAGGAGCCATTCCCATAATGACTGAGGCTAAAGCTGAACGAACATGCTGGGATGAATCTGATGACAATTCCTGTAAATGCAATTGGCATGAGTTAATTCACTCAGAAGAAAAGTAGCAACAAAATGGTGTTCCAGAATTGCTTTGCCCCCACCTTAACGCACGGAAGAATATGCTGGATTGATATCTGTGGATTTAATATGCGACAGAACTTAGTTACTTTTCCAGCAGCTGCTATCCGCACTTCAGCCTCATTATCACGAAGGAGACGAACATATGCAGGCACCAAATCAGCTCTAATCCCAAAAACAGAGAAATACAATTAATCCATTTGAAAAGGTTATGGGTTTACACGATACTCAAGAATTCAGATACAGGTTTTACAACCCTGCAATAATAGGTTGAATTCAGCTAGGACAAATAATACCTTGTCGGCTCAGGGCCAACAGCCTCACAGAGCTCATATAATTGATTGGCGACCATATAACGAACACGCCATGATTTATCCTAAACAAAGCGAGTATAAGCAAGTAGCATTTATCAGTGGTGATGCACTGAACTGCAACAAGTTGAAAAATTAAGAGATGACTCCAAAAAAATATCAACCTCTAGTAACTACAAACATGTCTTCCTATATATCCAGACAAAGAAAGCAAATTACTTGCTGCAGAAATGTATGGGTTCAACATGAGAGCAATGTACCTGGGAGAAATTGACAATGACTGGAAGAATGTGTGCTACACAATCTTGTGGTTCCAACAATTTACCAAGAGCAGCACAACCTTCAACAGCCAACAAACGCACTGAATCTTGATCTGAAAAATGAAGATCATGACCTTTTAGACATAGTCCTGATGGTGTCCCAATAGTCTTGATGGTGTCCCAATGTGAATGCAAACACTAACTCAATGATTCAAGAATGAATAAATTGTTCCAAAACACAGGTAGATTTTAGGTCTGCTCTAATGCGCCTTTCAGAGAAAATTCTGGGTTCTGGCTTTAAGATTCAAGCATTACCAAAAAAAAAAAGAACTTTCAAGCTCGTAACTCTTTTTTTTGTGCCACGAAACAGAAAAATGTCTAAAATTCTCTTTCAACTTTCAGGCACCAAGGATGATGAGAGAAGCATACAGAAAACTATTTAGAGAAAAATGATACAACAGTTATCCAAACAAGAAAGACAAGAAACAGGGCATAATCACTACAAGAACCAAGAAACAAATGAAGCAACACAACAGAAACACATGTCACTGAAACTGAATAGAAAATGTACCATCTTGGGTTAAGTCATCAAATATTGACATTATTTCTGTCTTCAAATAATTCTGTTCAACTGTGGCTGCAAACTTTCCAAGATTTGATGCAGCTGCTCTTCTGACCATAGGCATGTCATCCTGACATATCTGACCATAGATAGTCCTCAATTCTGTTTTCAGTTGGTCCGAAGCACTTGGATAGGCTATGTGGAAAAGACCGCAGGACGATACACGAGCTGTAAACCACTCACCAGCTGCTAGCCTCTGAACAGAGTAAAACATGGATCATTTAAATTGATGGATGGACATATAGGTACTAGTAGAACATAACAATGAAATAACATGCACAAATTACTAACACTGAATGTAAAGAAATGAATAGGTAAAACTGTATTAGTATGAAATCTGTACAAATAAGAGATCAAATAGAAAGTAGCACAAAGGCATGTCATATGGCATCATGTGGTTCCATAGAATATATAACCAACTCAGAAAAATGATGCATATTAATTAACCAATGTTTTGCATATATATAATATAATTTGGCATTTGAAGTTCAAGCACTTGCAAAGCTAAAACAGAGAAATATTCTACCAATTGGTAGGGCACATGTAGAAAAATGCTGCTTGACTCAACAGTTAGTAGGTCTAATGTCTCATCCTGGATTAGGAATACATGCAGAACATGGGGATGACAGTACGAGTGAATGGACGGCACCAAATCAAACACTTGATATTTGGCACGCCAAGGATAGCGACGCCCGATCTCAAGGCCCGAGATTAGATGAGGATCTCTAATGACAATTCTTGCTTGGCTTTGATGCCTTATATAGAGAGGCTTACTTGATGCATAAGCAAGGTGGCAATCGTATTTCTAATCCTAAACTCAATGGGCCTCTCATACTGCCAATCTGACCTATGTGGCCTAGCTGACTGCCTATGACATCTAACAAATTGATGAAGCCTATCAGTACAACGCATTAAATTACTAAAGCATGAGAAGTGGGAAAAAGAAATACCACATCTAAGCAGTGCACTAGCCATGTAAGGTAATTAGGTAAAGGAAAATTAGATGAATAGTAGTGGCATGAAATATAATGTTCATTTTTTGATCCAACAAAAGCACATCCACAAATACTAAATGTAGTAACAATGGCAGTATATTTATTTACAATAACACTACACCAAATACTTTCTATAAATGAACCTCTTACCTTTACTACTGGAATGAACCAGTCGACAATGTCAGATTCCTTCATTTGTGCACCAATACGGCACAGAGATTCAACTGCTTTATCACGGACACAAGTTTCCTCAACTGTACACAATGTCTCCAAAGGTGGAAGCAAAACATGGGCATGTTCTACACCCCCAACATAAGGAATGAAGACACCCAATTCCTCAGCCATTGCAAGAAGCACCTCATCTTCATCGTCATTGTTTTCACTAAGAAAGGGGATCAGTTCCTTCCTGGTTCTTTCTTCTCCAAGAGCACGTGCAATTGTCGAAAGTCTTCTAATGGAGTTTAGACGCAACTGAATGTCCTCATTCTTAAGCTCGTCAATCAGTACAGCAATTGGATACAGAGGCTCATCAATCATAGCCATCAGGTATATATCAAGTATTTCTGAATTGGTAAAACGAGGAAACAACATTAGGAGCTTTGTATTACATTAAATTCCTAAGAAATTAAAAAAACTTTAAGACAACCTTGGTTGCATAAACAAATAGAAGCAAATTAAAAAGGACCTTTGGATAAAATATACAAAATCAGATCTCTGATGGCATCAACAAAGAATAGATGAACCAAACTATCACATATTTACGACTAAAAGCTCCCTGGGATTGACTTGCTTGAACAACACAAGAATACTACCGCGATACACACGATGCAAATAAAACTAACCGATTCATGTTGACAAACAAGTAGAACATCACAAAATACTTCGAAGGGTCAAACATTTCATAACATCTATGGAGGCGAGTTTCAACTCTCATCTGCCCAATCAAAAATGGCACGGGATTCAGTTCAAACAATAATAATTGGTTGATCCAGAAAAAAAATGCCAAACAAAGATGCCTATTTATATTGCGAATAAATGTGATTTCGGGAAAGAAACATTATCATTTCGTGTCCGAACATTCTGAGAAACTTAATCAAGTGTTATCATTTAGTGTCCGAACATTCTGAGAAATTGAATCAAGTGTAGGCAGATGCTCCGAGAAAGTAAAATTTGGCATGAATAGATCGTCATTTGGGCAACATGAGTGTTTATTTAACTTTTCCATTGTTTGGTTGTTTTTTCTTCTCACTCAAGCAGCATGGAGAAAATTCTCGGAATCA
The DNA here is from genome assembly GCA_023333625.1 of Bothriochloa decipiens. NCBI lineage: Eukaryota > Viridiplantae > Streptophyta > Magnoliopsida > Poales > Poaceae > Bothriochloa > Bothriochloa decipiens. The sequence goes on from CM041644.1 coordinate 3,036,581, forward strand.
AAAGTTTCACCTGGATGTTGTTTCTGAAACCTGATTTATGTAACAACATATTCAATTGCATGTTTGCAGATCCTGAATAAATGAGCGAATCTCAATACAACGAGATGAATAGCTGATGCACACAACGAGATGGGACAACAGAGCACACGCGATCTACTCATCTACAACGCAGCACGAGCAATGATTGATCCAAATAACTAGTTACCGACGCCCTAGCTTGAGTTCCCTTCTCGCGGATTGGATTGGAGGCTGTGTGGTGTTGGTGGCTAGGTGCGTCGCAATCATTTCAAAATCAGCGTAATCGACCGAAAACAACCCAGATCTGGCAGGGAAACCACACGTAGACGCGCGAACGAAGGAAGCTTGAACTCCAGAACGGCGGCGGTACCGAAGGCCAGGCGCGGCGATCGGAGGTGGTCGAGCGGTGTGGTGATGTGCGCAGATCTAGCGGTGGAAGGTGGGAGAAGGGAAGCCGGATCTCACCTGACCTCGCGGGGGTCCGGATCGGGCTTCTGCGACGGCCGGCTGCTTCGCCGACGGCGGGGGAGGCAGGAGATGGTGCCGGTAGGAGCGTCCCGAGGCGTCGCCGCGGAGAGAAAGGGGGAAGGAGGAGGAGGAGCAGGTGTTGCGGAATGCGACGAGGGAATTGAGATGGATGGGAGGCAGTGGATGTCGAGGGGGGCGATGAGGAGGCCTGGCTGAGCGTGCGATGTGGGACTGGCCCTGCAAGGGGACGGGTCGACCCGTTCTCAGACACGATCCGCTCCTGGCTGCGCTTAGAATGTGATTTCGATATAACTCGATTTATTTATAAAAGTTGACATGCTTGTCTCGAGAAAAAATATCAAAGTTACATTTGAAACAGGTTACAATTTCCTTCCAATTTTATAACCATTTTTCCTTCCATATGACGCTATGTTTAAAAGAATAATTTTTCCCCACAAAAAAGGCATAATTTCCATCACACTAGGGCTTTTTTTTCGTCGTTGAATATTTGTCTATGCAGTCCTCTGTGCTGCAAAACATCTAACAGATTAGGTTTTGAGCTGTGCTATTCATAGCATGGGTATTTCTTATAATCGAGGGTATTTGTAATATCTTGATATACCTGTTTTATCATATAATTATTCTTTAGTCGAAAAAAACCATGAACCATATTCTCAAAAACTTGGTAAATAGTAAACATTATATTTTTCGAAAACTCGGGAGAGATTCACTGACGCTGTTTTCTGTAAACTCCGATGAGCAAGCGTGTAAAGCCATGGAGCCTGAACGATCACAGCTCCGATTGCCCTGCCCTGATGAATCCACCCACCACAGACCACACCATTCGGGCAACGGGCACTCACCAGTGAACTGGGGCCCGCACGGCATATGTGTAGAGCAGCAGATCGCAGGAAGAAAATAACACAGGGACCTACATGTGACACTGCGAATACCGCAAGTTCACCGATATACTACGTACACGGTACACCGCGAGCTCCGGCACATGCACCCGTGCCGCTGCGGAGCGGATCCGGCACGCTCAGCTGCACCACACTAAGGGCGCGTTTGCGACCCTGGTCCCGGACGGCCTGGCCCTGGCCCAACTGGTAGAAGACAGATTATTTGTGTTTCATGTACCAAACGGAACAGGCCGATGCGAGCTGTTATTTGTGTGCCTGGGCTGAACCAGCTTAGAGGCCAACCGCCGCTAATAACCACCAACTGCCAACCCCGTATTATGTTTGTCATGTTGCTGTGCTCGGCTTGGCCCAAATTACACCAACGGGAAAATAGCTTGTTCAATAGAGAAGCAAAAATAGAAATTTGCATGGAGATGAGCACCACATGCTAACAAAGGTTTAGGACTCAGACAAATTTAAAAGTTCATCAATACATACATTGTCGGCTACATTGCATAATCAAAGAAGCAAATAAAAAACACCAGCAGAATGTAGTCATTTCTGAAGTCGAGCAGGGGAACAAGTTCCCTCTTTAAGATTACAGAAAACAAATTGACAAGTAGCCAGCTAATGCACCCATCCATTGTGTCATCATCGGCCTAATCAACATAGTATCACTTATCCATTGTGCCACCTCATGTATTTGTTTGCATCACAATAACCACTTGATCAAAAGAGAATGATTTAAACACTTCTCAAAACATCATTAACATTTCATAAGATGTTGGCCTCAGACATATTATAGTTTGGTAATTCAAATATCATTGCTTGCTACAATGCAAAATCAAACAAAACAAAGAAGAGTAGGACCAGATTAGATGTTTGAAGACCAGCACATGAACAATAGAACAAGAACATCATTAGTTATGTTTCTAGCCCAGCAAAAGTTAGAGGAGCACAATGTAGCAAGTTAATTAGTCCACCCACATTGTCATCGTCGGCCTTACCAAAACAGTTTCACTTCTTGCACATGAACAAGAGATAGCATAGGGTAAGTACAAGCATAAGTAAGAACAAGATGACCACATTTTTCTAACAGCCATGCTTATCAACAGAAAGGGGATCGGTGGGTAACAACATAGGTGCTGCCGATGACATCCCAGATGAGGCATTAGTGGGTAACAGCAGAGGTGCTGCAGGTACCCTTTCATTGAAAGCTCTAAGAGCTTCATCATAGCTGCCATACTTTTGATATATGGCCCCTTCTTCCTTTAGGACTTGCTTAGCACACTCATACCAACTGAAATAAATGTCAGGTTTCTTGCCTTCAAACACCACATAACAAGGCACCATTGTTTGAAACAAATGACATGTACATCATGTAAGTGCTTCACACTGGAGGCACTACAGATTAAAAAAAGGTTGTGCCTCAGTCGATTGTTTACATTGAATGACACGGCAAATTTGACATCATTGGCTTGAAGAACATAATTTTGGTCTCAGCTTTGTAATTCTGTTAGATTTAGTTACTCAATCATAATCACTGGTGGATGCCAACCAAAACAAAACAGAATGAAAACAACAGTATAATTGGAAAACCAGAAAACTTGCAAGCCTGCCAATCAACACTTGTACTCACAGGGTTGCACTCACTGCCATCAATCATCATGGATGTTGTTGCAAAGCAAGGCATGTGAGCAAAGTGATCAAGGCAAGCATAGAAAAGCAGATAAAACAACAGCAAGGTAAAGAACACAGCAAAATGGCATCCACCTCATGTATGTTATTGCATCGTAGGCCATGAATTTCCCACTATTACCACCATCATAGGCTACCCCTTGTATGTTATTGGAAAACAACTCATTACTGATGAAGACAAAGTAGCCAATAGTGCTAGCAAATAAGAGTAGCAAATACGAATAGGTAGCCTCCTCATGTAATTGTTTTGCATCATAGGCAAGTTGTATACCAAAACATCCACCAATAACAGACAAGTAGGAAGCCACAATTGAAGCAACTAGAAGCATACAAATATGAAATAAAAGTAGTGAACAGAGACTACTATGAAGCTGTTACAATAAAAGCAGTCAACAGAGACTACTATCCAAGGGTTCAATTGCTACCCAAAGTTCTTACCTGCTGTTAACCACCCTCCCAGCCAAAGTACACCACCAAGGTTAGGTGTCAAAAGAGTGAGAACTATCCAGAAAAGCTACCATCAGTCAAAGAGAGAGTGGGTGAGGAGGGTGGAGGAACTATACATCTCTACAGTCAACCCCCTCCTGGCCAACACTACCTTCATCTAGTGCAACTAGATGTAGTAGTTTTTGGCTAGGTAGTTCCTAAGCAAAATGACCCTATGGGCATCACTCATGTTCACAAAGCCACTGTCTTGGGCCTTGTTGTCCAGGAGGAAGGTGTAGGCCACAATAAGTGCCTCCTCAGAGAAACCAGGCATCTCCATCACAGCAAGGTAGAGGTTGGCATCAACATGGGCAGGACCAGTCTCCCTAAGAGCATTAGCAACATTGTTGATAGCATCAAACATGCTGGTCAACATCAGAATCTCATCCTCAGAGAAGTTGCTTCTCTTCCTCTTTTTACCAGCAACAGAGGAGCGCAACTCAGTGGCCATGCTACCATCAGCAGGTGCAGTGGGAGCCTGAGCAGACATGGGAGGGGTCAAAGGAGGCCCCTCCACCTTGGCACCAACCCTGTCATTCTGGTTCTGCCCTAAGGCTTCCCCAGACCCAACTGCAAACCTACCAGTGGCCAAAGCATTACAAAAAGGGCCTCCATCCTAGTGTAGTACCTAATGGGGGTGTTTAGGTACTCAGCATCTTTAGGATGGTCCTGCAGTTAGTGCATTGTAACAACCCAAAAATCCGAGCTACAAAATTTTTCGACAAAACCCTGAGTGATGAGTGTGACATGTCATCATATACCCCTAATTATGTCTTAACCCTAAGCATGACATGCATTAGCATCATAACATAATCAATGTCTCATGTCATGATCAATGTTTCACATGTTATATTTCAATGTTGCAATAGCTCTACTTCAATGTTTCATTAGCTCTCATGCCATGTTGCATCAATGGGTGATTTGGATTTTCATTTGATTTATGTGATGATAAATAAAATAAAACCATAATATTTATTTTCACAAATAAATATTAAGGGAATGATACCCTAACAATAGTAGGGTCTTGTATGCTCACTACTTTGCTAATTAAAGTTAGCACATCACATATGTATATATATGTAAGTATATGTATACATGTATTTGAAAATGAAAAAGAGAAAAGAAATGAAAACAGAAAAAGGAAAAGCATCTGGCCCGAACCTGCTTGCCAGCCCAGCCCGGCCTGCCCCTGTTTTCTCTTCTCTTCCCGCTGGCCAGCCCAGCAAGACGGCCCAGCCTCTCGCCCGCGCTCCCGCTCGCCGTGCCGGCCCAGCAGGGCCGACGGCCCAGTAAGGAGTCGCGCGCACGCGTCCACGCCCACGCCGCATCACCAGCCACCGTCGCTGACACGTGGGTCCCGACGTGGGACCTACCTCTCATCTTTTTCAGGGATGAGGTCACCCGACCTCCCCTGCGTCACCCCGCGCCACGCCGCTCGCGTGAGCGCCACGCGAGATCACCTTGGCCACCCAATCCTCTGTTGCCCTGCATCGACGGCCATCCCACCTGCCAGCTCAGCCGACAACGCCTGCACATAGCACCCACGGCCGCGGGGATTTTCCGCTTGCGCACGCGCACTCGCAGCAGCCGCACGCCCGCTGTTCCCTGGCTGTCCCCCTCTTCCTTAGCCCCGACGGAAGCACCCTGAGCTGCTGACCGACGCGCCCCACCAGAGAGGGCGACGTGGAGCATCCCTACGCCACGGCCTGTCCGGCCGCATGCACACACCACCTACCACCACGGCCACCATATAATGCAAGCGCCCCGAACGCCCTAGGGTTCCAAGCCCTCCACCGCCACTTGTGGCTCGCAATTCGCCACTCCACCACCCCAATTTCGGAGAAGAAGGGGAGAATTGGAGAAGAAGGAGGCGGGGAAGAGGGAGAAGAAGTTCCGCCGCCGCTGGAGTTGGGGAAGAAGAAGAAGAAGGATGCCGCCACGGAGCTGCCGCTGCTACCGCGTTGGGGGCAAGAAACCGGAGCTGTACCGCGAGCTGGAGCTGTTGAACGTGTACCGCAACTCCATCCTCGACCGCGCCGGTGAGCACCCTGCCATCACCCTCTTCCGCCTCGACCTCTGCTGCCGGCCATGGCGCTCCGCCTTAGAGCGCGTAGGCCAAGGCCTCACCCGGCCTACTTGGACACCCGCACCCGCACTCACGAGCCAGCCGAGCCCCTTGGACCACGGCATCAGGCGGATGCCAGACCGGAGTGCGGCCATGCCAGTTGCCGCGCGCCGAGCGCCGCCGCGGCAAAGCCGTCTTGATCGCCTCTCTGTTGAGCCCTGCCTCCCTTTGACCTCGGATCCACGCTCGCCTTGATGAGATGGATCCCGTGCGCTTCTTGGCTCCGCGTTTGCCTCGCCGGAGCACCGTCCCCGAGCCACCTTGCCGCTGTCGTGCCGCAGCCGTGCCGCTCTAGAGCGCCGCCATTCACCACCGTCTTCGACCGCCGCCAGGAGCAAGAGGATGAGGATCGTCTTTGCCGAGATGAGCTGCATTGGCTGGACAAGAAGATGGAGACCGTGGACCCTCTCGGAGTGTCGTTGCCGTCACCGAGGTTCCGCCGGAGCTCCGCCGCGGGAGTCACTGCCCACGCGGACTCCGCCGTGGCTTTTGGTCATCCCCGGCGCCTTGGAGAGGTGCTGCGTGCACCCAATCGTAGTTTCGTGCCCCGTTTTAGACTTGAAGTGACTCGTTGTCGAGATGCCACTGAGCGCCGTCGCCGCCGACCCGCCGTCCGCCGTGGAGCGCATCGCCGGAAGCCAAGACGCCATCTTGATGACCACCATCGTGTTCGCCTTGACATCCTAGAGCTGATGGGCTAGTTGATGGGACTGGAGAACCACCGAAGGCGCCGGATTTTGGAGGAATGCCGCCGACAGCAAGCTGCGTCGTCGGGCGAAGCGGACAGAGGAAGGGGATGAGGATGACCTGAAGAAGGTGGACGTGGTCCACGTGAGTCGTGACGCTATAAGTGGGCTAGCGTGAGCCAGTGCACCGAGGAACCAGCCTGTGGACCCGCATGAACCCCAGTGAACACCGTGCACCTGGCGTACATGGACTAGAGAGGCTGACAGTGGACCCCAGGGAGTGCGGTGTACCATGGACCAGCAGCCGTGGACCGAGCCCGGTTTGAATCCAGCATGATGACGTGGCAGCACCAAAGCGTGCCATATGGCGGGCCTGGCCTGGCCCATATCCGGCCCACTCGGCCCAATAACGACCCGTTAACGGCCCAGTGGGGCCCACCAGACCGTTGATCGTTGACTGCTGACGTCAGCAGTGACGTCATCCCGGACCCACCTGTCAGGCCTCAGCTGACCCGGTCAATGCTGACGTCATCCGCCACGTCAGCCGCTGTGTTGACCCTGTTTGACCCGCGCATGACACGTGGCCTAATCCCGTGCTGCCACGTGTCAGCACCAGATAAATCGGCCCTTTTTATTTTTCTAAAAATGGTTAAATCTTTGAAAAATCATAACTAATTAATACGAGCTCCAAAATACGATCCAAATATTCAAATTTTCTATAAATCGAGCCCTATCTATCTAAGCTATGTTTGAGTGCATTTGGATCTTCTATTCTGCATTCGTTTTTTATGCTAATCTATAGGGGTCGCTCCCGCGACCATTAAATCTCGTTACAGGCTCGAGCGAGGACAAGTCTGATGACAATGACTACCAGGAGAAGTCCGACAGCTACGTCAGTGAAGGTGCCACACCTCACCCAACCTCGTAGATCCCATTACGCATGGCAAATGTAGTATGGCTAGTGCTTTAAATTCCTGTTGCTATAATGAAATACCTACGTTAGGATTGCATGACAGATTATTACTTGATGAGCCTACCTTGTTGTAAACTTTCACCTGCTTACCCGCTGTTATGTTAGCCACTTGCTTATCTGCTATATTTATATATATACTTCACTCGCTTACATTTTGATGCGACATGATGAACCCTGGGAAGGCCTGGAGGGTGCCAGACTGGAGATGTGTGAGTTGATGGATCAGATGGGCATGTGAGCTGATGATGCTATATCTGGGTTTGGGGTGGAGCATACGACAGGGAGTAGGGTGAGGGTTGAGTCGATCGAGCTGGATCTACGATGAGCTTTTGGAGTGAGTCTTGCCAAGGAATGGATCTGGACATTCGCATGAGAGGAGCCTGTGGCGGGCTAACTGAGATGTGATGGTGGTCTTTGGGTGTGATCCTCTGAGAGGTGGAGCCCGGGACGAAGGTGCCGTGGTAGCACGTTAAAGATAAACCCTGATGAAGATATCCCGGTTTGGTCACACTTAGGAACTGCTGCGCTGGTATCCGGACCTTAGGAATCTCTTACTTTCCACTCGCTCTCCATGGGGGGAGACGACCGAACCGCTGGATAGATCAATGCCACTACTGCTAGGCGAGTAGTGATAGGAAGGTATATGCATGGGATGGAGCTAACACCCTACCAAGACGATCATGGCACCCCCTTTAGGAGTGGGTACATGGCATGGCATCCTCTACAGGAGCGGATACATGCTCTCTTCACAGTTCTAGCGATCTAGAGCTGGATGGTAGAGTGGCATCGTTCTATGGCAGTAGGCGCCCGGAATCTGCCTAGGTGATTGCAAGCACCAATGATGGTTATCTAGTGGATTAGTGAAACTTCTGCAGAGTGTATGGTTGATCGATCAATACATAAGCCAATTCGTTGGCTATGGACCTTTTCTTAGGAGGATGCACCGGACTAGTGAGTGGAGTGTTCTACCTTCCCCTGAGTATGATTTTTGGCCGTGAGCCAGGTTGAGGGCTGCCGGCCGCTGAGACAAGCCGAGAGGGAGTTGGCTTGTCGACTTGAGTCTGAGATGGTGCCGGAGGAGTTGGGATGGTGTTTCAGAGATGGATGGTGATGGATGTGTGGGATGAGAATGTGTTAAAACTTGATTTATTATACTGTTATTTATATACCTGAATAATTGCATAGGAAAAACCCCAGCCTTATAGGTTCCTTTTCGATATATCCATTTTGCATCCAACTTCCACAAAGCAATGCATAGGATGGGAGTGTGGCCAGTATAAATCGTACTGAAAATTTGGTTTCAGGTTCAAGGAGTGAGTACTCATCTAGGGAGTACAGCGATTGAGGGTTTCGTGCCTACACTCAAGTTGGATCGAAGATGATAGCTTCCGCACCTCAAACTTTTATTGTTATGCTGCATGAACTCTGATTCCGCCAAGTGGCAATGTAATAAGTTATTGTAAACCTCTCTATTGCACTCTTTTGCTTGATGTATGGATTATGGTATTCAACTGTTATCGGGTAATATGATTTAAACGGTCATATTACACTCCGACTCTGTGGATTTTCCGTCACGAAAATCAAGGTCATTTCAGTTGGTATCAGGAGCCATACTTGACCCTAGGACGAAACCCTAGAAATGGACGTTAGTACAGGACAAACCAGCTTTTCTTTCGGTTATATACCGACCCTGCATTTCTTCTTATGCAAGGCTTCTCTATTGTTACTGACTTGCTGACCCTTTCCCTTTTAAATGTGCAGATGACAAGCTTTGGACCCCCGCTTGGACCGTTGAGTACCATGCCCAAGGCTAAGTTCACCTACTAGGGACAGGAGTTTCCAGGCTTTCCGTACACTCTACGCCATGTTCTGGGAGTTCTCGGAGTGCCTGTCGAGGAGATCAAGTACACCTGCACTGGAGCACCTAACTCGGAAGGAGGAATCAAGGGTTACGTGGTCACTCACCTGGAGATACATGCAAGTCAGACCCTATCTTTAGTACCAGCTCTCCTAGAGATGACAGTCGAGGACTCAATTGAGGAAGGAATCCAGTCTGTGTCACTCAAGGCTCTGCGTGAAGTGATGAAGATCGCTTACGAGCACCTTCGCAACACAGAGTTTCATCTTCTTCCTCAGGCTCTGAACTCTCTCCTCACACCAGAGCAGCAGGACGACCTGGTCAGGCCAGTTATCCTAGCTGAGACCAGTCTTTACAGCCGTGCCTCGGCCGTTCACCTCTTCGAGCAGAACCGCTACATAGAGCACTTGGAGAAGAAGAGACGTCTCGACCGCAACACTCTGATGGAGTACCAAGAGCTCTGCAAGAAGGAAGCTAAGGAGAAAGAAGGACTCGAGCTACAATCGCCCAGCTGAAGGACAAGCTCGCACATCAGGCAAGGGCTCACAAAGCCGAGGTCGCTGACCTGCGAGACAAGGTTGAGGACATTGGGCTCTGAAACTACTACCTCGACGCAAGAGTTCTCCAGTTGGAAGGAGAGAAGATTGACAGGGATAAGGAGATCAGAGAACTGCAGAAGATAAGAAGGGAAGATGGTAAGAGCAACTTCACTGTGCAGTGTGAGAAGTCAATGCTCATCAAAGCCCTGAAGAAAGCAGAAGCAAAAGCGCAGTGCAACCAAGGCCATCTGATTGCCCTGATGATTCAGAACGAGACCTTGCTGGACAGGTACAAGAGGCTCAAGACAGCTTGGAAGAACACCGACGAGAGACGCTGCCAGGAGTACACTGAGTTGCGGGACCGACTTCCCTTGTCAGCCAGACGCAAGGACCCCTTCAAGGAAACTTTTTAGATTGGCCAGACTCTCTTGAGGCACGACCACTGTCCAGCCTCCACCAACCTACCGCTTACCAAGGAGATCGGAGAAGCTCAGGCTTACGTGAAGCGCCTTCACATGTCACAGGAGGACCTGATGGTTCTTGGCAGCCGCTTTCACCCAGCAGTGTACAACATACCTATGTACGAGTCAGAGTAGGGTGGACCCTGCGTGGCCACGTCATGAGTTAGAGTTAAGCTAGTTTTTATCCATGAGTCATGATGTACCTACCCTGATGTACCCCCCATGAGTTACCTTCTCGTAGTGCGAGTCTCGCACGTCATCTAGTGTTTTTTTGAAACTTTAAAATTTAAATGAATTTAAGTTTACACTTGCATAGATGCTTTACATTTATAGGCCAGTTATAAAGTTTTATGAATAACTTTAAAAAGGTGTAGCACATTAGAAACCATGCATTGTGCATTCATGCCGCTGCACAGTTTTTGGTTGACTTGTTTGAGCTAGTTGTTCGATACCCTGGCCAACCCTAGCCTCTCCTAGCCAAGTGTGGCCAGCCACAGCCGGCCATGGCCAACCTTGGCCAGCCATGGCCAAAGCCAGCAGCAGCATGGCTGGCCAGTAGCGGCCATGGCGGGCCACGGCCCGCCAGGCCGGCCAGCAGCGCGGCCAAGCCAGCAGCGCGCGCCAGACTGCACACTGAAGCCCAGCAGCGCAGCAGGCCGCAAGCCAGCCGGCGGCCCAGCCAGCCGCAGCGCCGCGCAGCAGGTCGCCAGGCCACGGGCCGCCAGCGCACTAGCGCCGCGCCGCCTTGATGGCCCACGCGGCCCAGCAGGCCGCAGCGCCGGCTGCGCCCGCACATCGCCGCGCGCCGCGTCGCCTGACGTCAGCCCTGCGCCAGTCGCTTGCGTCAGCACCCGCGTCACCGCACCCACCGCCACTGACAGCTAGGACCCACCCGAGTGGGGCCCGCGCGCACAGTGTCGTCCCCAACCTGGAGACGCACATCGCGCCACGCCCGGCCTTCGCCCGCGCGCCCGCCCGCACGCGAACCCAAGTTCGCCGCCCGCGCTATAAAGCGGATGCCCGAGCCTCGCCGCCGCCTCTCGGAACCCTAGCCGCCACCCGGAGCCCTCGCCTCCGAAACCCTAGCTCGTGTGCCGCCATTGCCGCCGCCTCCAAGCTACGCTTCCGCCGTCGATCTCCGTCTCCGGCCCGTCCCCGTCGACGAGGACCCTGCCAAAAGCACTGCAGTGAGGTGAGCTGGCGTTGGTGCCCTGGGCTTGCCTCCCCGTGCCCCGCATAGCCTTCCTCGCCGAGCAATCACCGCCGGCCATGGCACTGCCCGCATGGGCCACCGCCTCTGGCCGTCGAACGCCGCCATTAACCCCATAATCAGGTTCGCAAGGGCACGCCGCGCCTTCCCGTATCCTCCGCGTCGCCGGCCGAGCACCGGAGTGCCATTCCGGCCAACTCCGGCGAGTGTGCCGCCATCCCGGCCGTCGCTCCGGTGACACCGCCCCGCCGGATGCCGCCAGCCCTCGAATCTGAGCCAAGCTGATCGACCGCTGACCCCCGGTCAATCATGGGGTCAACGGGGGACCCGCGCTGCTGACGTGTCAGCCGACATGGCTGCCACGCAGGCGCCACGTCAGCGCCACGTGTGTGCTGATCGCGTCAACGTGGTCAGGCTATCGACAGCCCTGCTAGTTTTGCAGAAACGCCCTTGTGGTTTTCTTTATTTACAATATAGCCCTGCGCAATTTAAAATATTTAGATTATAGTCCTGTTTTCTGCAGATTAGTCCCTAGTCTTGTTTTAGCCATAACTTTCACGTTTTAACTCCGATTTTAGCAAACTTATACTTTTTGAAATCGTCTCGATGAGTAGAATATTTCTATGCTATTATTTGCTACTGTTGAGATATTTTGGTGTACTTCCCTAATTAAAGTACTTTTGCGTGCATGTAATGCTCGTGTGTGATGATTGTGGCGAATAGAGAACGAGACGTGGGTGAACGAGGATCAGCAGGACCCGGAGGACTACGTACAACAGGACATTAACCAAGGCAAGTGAAGGCATTCTTTTGAACATATTGCACCTATTCATGTTTAAGTAAATTCACTGCATGTGTCTTAAATCGGCAAACCATAAGACTTCCTAGCCACTTCACCCAAAGATATCCTATGGGGGTATTAGTTGTTAGGTTTTAGATTGCTAGTGCTCTATCTTACCTTTCACCGTTTAATGAAGATAAACTTGTTTCTTAAAATATATTGGAGCCATGGGCTCTTGGCTTCGGCCGTTGGAGAAGTTGATGCTGATCCGCATCGTTGGTTGGCGGTGAAAGACGGGTGAACGGATGCTAGTGGGACTCATGATGACGAGGGTATCCGTATCTCCTCCCCTTGTGGTCCTTTCGTGGAGCGGCAACCTGGGACTTCCGTACATCTCCAGGCTAATGGGCTCTGGCTTGGTCGATTAGCAGGACCATCATGGGCAGGATAGATAGCTTACCGACGGGTGGCCATAGCTGTGGTCGCTGGGGCTTGTTTACAAGTATTTAGTATGGGAGGGGCTAGAGATTCGTGATGGGGGCGGCCTCACGGGGAAGTCGCCCATACGCTTGGACTCAAGGCTGGCGAGTTGTTACTGCTTATGACCCTGTGAAAAGCCTTGTTGTGACCTCTGCCAGCCTATCTCGGTAATGGGCTAAGGGTTGGCCGCCTCGGGCATAAAGAGTAATCACAATCTGGAGTGAAAGTGTACACCTCTGCGCAGAGTTAAAATCGGTATATCGTCCATGCTCACGGTCACAAGCGGCCCAAATCCTCGCATGATTTAGCCAAATGGTTTAAGCTGTTAAATCATGGTGATGTTGTGAGGTTGCTACCTCGGGTTTTATCGGGGTGGCTACCCTGTGTTCCCTTGAGATGGCTATCTCATGTTTAATGTTGTTAATGAAATATGTTTATATCTATGATGCTAAATGACACATTAATTGTTACTCGAACCTTAATAAAGGGTTGGGTGTTTCAACCAAGTTGATTAGAGAATAGGTTGTAATAAGTTAAATCTTAATGTTACATTAAAATGCTACCGTAGTCTACCCTTCAGCTTTACCTTGTACTAGCCTTGCATGTCATTATTTTCCGTCTGTATTTGCTGAGTTTCGACATGGAACTCACCCTTGCTATTTCCAAACAAAAGGATGCTCAAGTGATGACTCGGATGGTGATTTTCCTGAGAACTATCCGGGATACTAGGCGTCGTGATGCTGCCGTCGACCTTCCTGTGGCGAGATGGAGTCGCTACGTCTACGTCGTTTAGTTGTTATTTGCTTTGGACGATGTGATTTATATTCCGTTTACTCTGATGACAGTTCTGTAATAATGGTACGATGTAATCGTTATACTATGTTTTATTCGAATACTGTGCTTTTGAACCATTAATTTGTCGTTCACGTGTGTAAATTGTTCCTGGCGCACATGAGCTTTTACCTTGGTTTCATTCCTTCAAAATTAGGGTGTGACAGCCGAGGAATTGGCTTCGCGCGCGGCGGCAAAGCGTGCGCGAAAGTTTCACCTTCCCGCGTGAGTCCGCGGGAGCCACCCTAAAATCCCCTGCCGCCGCCCCGAAATCGCCCGCCTGCGCCGTGCGAAGCCGAGCTCCCCAGAAACGAACCCTAGCGACGTTTCTAGAGGGCCTAGCGGAGGCGGCACTTTTGGCTCCTGGGAGCCGGGTTCGATTCGGGGCCAAGGCCGAAAACACGAGGCCTTGCACCCCGCGGGCGCAATTTGGCCCACGGGCCACCCTCGCAAACACGCCCTAAACTTCAGTTGTTTCTGTTTTGTGTTAAAATATACATAAGCCATGTGTTTGTCTTTCTACACAGCGAGGGCACTTCGATTTCGCCCTCGGCGGCCCAGGTAGCTCATCGACTAATAACACACGAGTTTTTTTTTTATAATAATAACCTGGGTAGCGGCATATCAATGGCTATAAACTACATAAGGGCTGCTCCCAGCTTATACCTTCAGCTTCTGTCGATGTTGTGCTGCCCAGTCCAATGAGGACGCATCAATGGGCGTGTGTGTGGTCACCACTTGTGTTGCGAGCCACCATGTGGGAGACATAAGTCATGTACAGATGGAAATAGGGCCGCTTGACCATCATTCATCAGGCTGCGCGCGTCATCGTCAGCTCGAACCGAATTCCTCGTTCCATTTCTCCAGCTCATCCCATTTGCTCTTTTGCAAACTTGGCCTGATCACCGTCATTGCGTTCTTAAAATCCTCATACCTCAAAGGACGCAACTGAAAATATAAGGTTAGAAACAGGGTTAACTGCTCTGTATGCCAGACATTCCCAAGTTTTACTGGGCAAGAACTGCTTAGGTTATGTTATCTGTAAAGATACCTACAAGACTGTTTGAGCTATTTTAACAGCGACAAAATTCAGAACAAATGAATCTAAGTTCAGACCATTTTAAAAATGTACCTGATTTGCTTTAATAGTAAGAATATTCTGTGGACCGAGCTCTCTTATTGGCATCATTGCAGCTTCTTCGCACAAGGCTCTCAGATCACTTCCAGAATATCCTAAAAACAGGACTGTTAGGAACCACATAGCCCATGTTTCCAAAACAACCATATACTAACTAGAATATACAATACCTTCAGTCTCCACAGCAAGTCTTTTGAAATCATAGTCTGTCATGAACCAGTTCCAGATTAGCTACTGTGCCGTATACAACCATCACGATCAAGTAGTTATCAAGAGAAACATTGGAGCACTTACTCGACAATTTGAATGCTTGTCCTTTGAGCTGATTTTTCAGAAGTAGCCTCCGTACATTTGGATCAGGTAGTGGCACATATATTCTTTTTACCTGTTTATTAGACAACAAAAACAGTGGCATTCAATATTTAGAAAAAACAAGATAGCATAGTATGGTATTAATGAGAAAATAAGTGCATAGCACTTCAACAATGATCCTAAGGCCAACTTCTAACTCACTGGCTAGTACAGTAAACAGAATAATAAAACTACAGAATTACATGTTGTGTCTCAATCATGCTTTAGAGTAGCCATTTACTTTACTAAAAAGATATTGACAAAGACAAGTTGCTACCGTAACTAGTTCGAACTGTCACTTTTCCATTCTAGTTCCAGAAATTATCTCTCACAGGCTAATCCGCTAATACAATAGCGATTGAGGCACAAGTATCTCAGGAATCAGGTGTAAAACTTCCATGCTGCACAAACTCTGAACCCAACAAAAAACAGTACCGCACCACATATATATATATATATATATATATGTTAGAATAGATCTTACCAGTCTTCGAAGAACAGCGTCATCCAACTCTTGAGGTTTATTAGTAGCCCCTGGACAGAGAATTGGCATCAACAAAACATAGATAACATAAGAAAATATAATTCAGCATTCAAAAATAAAAAAACCTGTAACCCTATATACAGATAATGTCATGTCAAATAGGATCCAATGTACATAGTGCACACAGCTAATCTAGGGTTGTCTTCTACAAAACCAGCCACTATATAAAGAAGACAGAAATAAAGGTCATATTTTGGTAACGCAAAGAACAATCATTAGTTTCCAGGCTCATTTTTCTTTACTAGAAAAGTAACACGAGAAAATGTGGTCACTAAAAGCTGAGAAGGTAAAGTGGAATATTAATTAGACTAATTTAGTGATGACAGCTCGTGCCCTATAAGGCTGAAAACTGTTTCCTAAATGAAGAAGCGCAGAATTGACACCCCAAGAAGCAAAAATACAAAGAAAAATTCCTAACATGTCCTAGCCAAGGTTACTAAAGTAATGGAAACCAAATACTAGGAGTTCAAGTTAAGGGTCATTTACATTGAAATTGAAGTGACTGCCAAATACTGGATATCAAATCCAAAACAGCAGAACTGAAGCAAATAAATATTGTACTATGGGGTTTCAGGACTATCTAGTTGTAACTTGCAATTGCACATGTAATATCTATCATATACTTAGCTAGAATTACAATTGCACATGTAAGATGTATCATATATTTAGCTAGATCCAAACATACGGTAAAAGTTAAGCATAATTAAACAACTAGAGGAAGATAAAGATGCTAACCTATAACAATTACTAAATCATCTGGGTTGGAGGACACCCCATCAAATTGGATAAGGAATTCAGATTTCAGCCGCCTGCTAGAGTCATTCTCATTAGCCAACCTTGTAGACATGACACTATCAATCTGCAAAGCAAAAAGCAGCGCACCATAAAGAAGTGTCAGCCTCCAATATTACAAGAAAACAACTAAAATATGATAAATCTATAAAATCCCCTAAGTAATGCAGTTCGATACTGTAAGAAATTATAAGAATATCATATGACAACTGAACTAACAGAAAATACAGACATCCTTTTGCTCACCAGAACTATAAAAACAAAATAATCTGTGTATATCAAATAGATTTATGGAACAGGCCAGAGCAAAAATGTCAAACTAAAAAAACAATCGAGTTACAGGAGAACCAAAAGAAGTAAAATGCTAACAAAAACATATAGCATAAATCTAAGGGCAGAATAAAATGTTTAATGAAATCCACTGTTTTGCGGAGAACATACAGAAAACAAGTTGATGGATTTTATATCTTTTCCATGTCTAATAACTATACTTTTTTTCAAATGATCAAACCTTTCTGTTTTTAATGATACATCACCATTCTAAGTTTCTAACAAATTGGTAGGGAGTACTTTTAAATCACGTAAAAGGTTCCATCAATAAAACATTCTAGAGAAAATGGAGCAAAGTAAACCTGAATAGAGATATAGAGTTCTATTACATAAATTTCAGAAAGAATATGAATCGAGATTTGAGAAGCTCATGCTCATTACAAATGATTACTGTACAAAGAGCACGCAACACGAACCTCGTCCATAAAAATAACAGATGGTTGTCTATCAATTGCAACCATGAAAAGTGTCCTGACAAGTTTTTCAGCTTCTCCTACCTGTTCTCCAATGAAAAACGAATTATTTTAGACTGTTCACAATGAAAAATTGTCACAAAGGAAAGGATAAGCACATACCCACTTTGATGTCAATGAAGAAGCTGAAACATTAAAAAATGTTGCTTCAGATTCTGAGGCAACAGCTTTGGCAAGCATCGTTTTTCCATTCCCAGGTGGACCAAAGAGAAGCAAACCTAAAAGATGATGTGAAGTTTAATCAGATCTTCCTATTAATGGAACAAGTATAGAAAACAAGACCGTTTTAGAATGCTCTTACCCCTAGCAGGTCTGCGAAGTCCGGTGAATAAATCCCTTCGTTTAGTAGGCAAAATAACCATTTCCATGAGTGCTTTCTTTGCCTTGTCAAGACCAGCTACAGATCAAACATCTGATCAAGTATACTGTAACAAATGTTTTACTGGACTATAGAGGACAAAAAAAACAGCAGCATACCAACGTCATCCCATTTAACAGCAGGGCTTCTGTCTACAATTGTTGTATTAATCATTTCAACAAGCTTGTCATCATAGCTTCCACCAGCCTTTTGAACAGGTCTGGAAGCTCCACTGCCTATCTTCTGATGCAAAGATGCTTGGCCACCCCGGTTGAAGTTAGGGCTATTTTGCAAAGGAAATCTTTGGATGCTATTTGGTGTTGTTTTTGCAGTCCTACCGATAGGATTGCTTGCACCAACCTGCAATGACAATACTTGTAACTTTTCTAGTGTTTGATGTTATGCTATCAAAACTGAAAAAAAAAAAAACCCAGGAGCACAGGATGGCTGCCCAACCACCCCCAACAAGAACATAGCTTAACTAGTAGTCCATTGCGCCATTTTAAAACCTCACTGAAATACGGCTAGTCAGGCAGAAAATGTTTGCATAGAATATAGCCATGTTTTAATTTCAATAAAAACAAACTAGGTACATGATATCACATTATATAAAACGCCTAAGTCAAATAACCTAGATGATGACATCAAAATTCAGAAGGTAACAAATGTTTAAGCTATGAAACAAAAGTTCAATAAATGATAGCACACCCAGATGCAGCTAGAAGGGCGGCCCTGGTGCAAACGGTAGAGCTTTACCGCCTGTGACCAAGAGGTCCAGGGTTCAAGCCCCAGCCTCTGCACATTTGTGCAGGGATGGCTGCTGGCTATTTTCCCTTCCTCAGACCCCGCAGTGCGTGAGCCTACGGCACTGGGTACGCCCTTTTTACACCCAGATGCAGCTAGAAGTCCAGAAACTGTACCTTCTTAGGCACTACTGCAGCAGTGGCCCCTGAAAAATTAGACGAGGTAACACAATTAACTCCCAAGGAAGTACAGTAAATACGACAACCAGGAAAAAAACAAATATGTTGAAACAAGGTAAGATTTGAAGCCCTCACTCATTAACACAGCTGACTAATAATTTTTTTTTGCCAGAACACTGACTAATAATAAAAAGGGCGTACCCAGTGTCGTAGGCCCGCACTGCGGGGTCTGAGGAAGGGAAATAGCCAACAGCCTTTCCTGCACAAATGTGCAGAGGCTGGAGCTTGAACCCTGGACCTCTTGGTCACATGCGGTAAAGCTCTACCGCTTGCACCAGGGCCGCCCTTCTAGGAAAGCTGACTAATAATCAGGTAACAAAATATGAAACTTTTGAACAGCTCCTGAAGTGAATGTCTAGATGATAGCACATATTTTCAAGCAGAAAACAGAGTGAACAATGGCTGTAGGGCAGACTATCCTAGATGCAAGCATGATCATATTTCACAAACTTGCAGTGGCTTATCATAGTGGAACTGAATTGACAAGAAAAAGGAGTGCCCACCTTCACCACTTCTCTGACCAAGCACTCTGAGCCGCTCCTCGACCTGCGCCTGCCACTTGGCGATCTTCTCCTGGTACACCATGACCTGCCCCCTCTCGCTGCAAGCTCCACAGGGGACCCACTAGTCAGTCACCACGCGTCACGCGACGGGGACGAAAAAGTGAACGCGAGCGCGAGCGCACCTGGAGGAGACGGCGTCGGGGACGCGCGCGGCCTTGGCCTCGAGCATGACCTGCATCGCGTTGCGGTAGTGCGCGGTGGCCTCGTCGGGGAGCCCCCACTCCTCGGCGCGCACGGCCTTGTCGATCTCCTCCTTGGCGAGGTCGAAGTAGACCCTGAGCTTCACCGCCACGCGCTCCCCCACCACCGCCGCCGGCGACGGCGCCGCCCCCGCCGCGTCCATGGGCGCCGCCCCGCCGCCCCACGACGAGAAGAGCAGCGAGGAGAAGGAGTCGGCTAGCGAGCGGAGGAAGCTCATGCGCTGGTGAGGACCGCTAGGAAGTCGGTGGAGGCTGGGAGCATCGGGATTCGAGATTCCTGGTGCCGAGGGGTGGAAATTTGGGGGAATTTGGTGGGTTTTTTTCGTCCGTGGTTTGATCGAGTTCAGGAGAGGTTTGCGTGGGCGATCGGGTTGTTGGGGAAAAGTCGTGCGCCCGCGGCAAGAGCAGGCGCAAGCGTGGTTGGATTCGTGGGCCGACACTATGTTTACTGGGTCTACGCGTTCCTTGATGGGCCAGGACTAGAGATTTTCTTGCGCTAAAGTTTTTTGACAGAGGAAAATCTTGTTTTGCGAACTGATCATAGATGCCTTGCATGGCCATGGGGCATCTCTCCCAGCCTAGTGCCTCATTAAAGCAAAAACCAAATGACCCGAGCAATGTGATAATTAATCCAGTAGATAATGAAAAAGGGGTGAAGGCCTGATCGTAGAAAAAAATATGATAATTAAAAAAGATATGGTCAGTTGTTTCATCAACCCCCAACGAAGACAACACTTATTACTGCCTTTCCACTCTTCTTTTGATGTTTGGAGCTTATCTTGTACTGCCATCCAAACAAAAATTTTGATTTTATTTGGTAATTTGCTCTTCCATAGTTTATTCATTCTCTTATCGACTTTGCCCCTCAAAGTTAGTCTCCTATATATGGATCTCGTGGCATAACCTCCTGACTTATCTAAAAGCCAAATGTACTTTATCCTCATGACCTCATCGATCACTATTTAGCCTACATATCCATCTAACAGCTCCACCGGCCTCTCTCACTCTCTCAAGTATGTCTTCCCTAGAAACTCTATCCTCCAGCCATCCCCTTCCCAACAATCACTCACTAGGCAACCAACATCCACACAAACTCCAAATGGTGAGGGAAACTTTGCCCATTGTCCTTAGAGGAGTTTTTTTCCAACCCAAACCTCTTTCCCATAATCTTGTGTTATGTCGGCGCAGACCCACCGTGCCCCCAAAGAAACCAGCCGCCACGCCACTCGAAGCCTGCAGCCGCCCTTCCCTAGGGCGACTTCGCCTCCGCCGCTGCCGCCGTCTGACCCCCGTTCCTCTCGCCTCTGGCCTCTTGCCGGTGGAGAGGAGGAATGGGGGTCCATCGTTTTAGTCGATCTACTATTTTTTATTAGGTTTCTTCTCCGTTTGTTTTCCTCTGTACCATAATAATTAGGGTTAGGTTTTGGTTGGCCGCTTCGATGTCTTCGATCCGGTTTCCTGTTTCGTACCAGATCGTCGGTGGTTGCGTCATCATCTCTGGTGATGGCATTGCTCCTGAGATCGAGGTATGTTGGAATAATTTTTCTCGAGGAGGGATTGAACATATTTTTTCTCTTCTGCGAGATCGTTTTTTCTGCCGCCGGTGCTACTGGCGGTAGCAGATCTGTCCTTTCGGTTGCTGGTGGTGATGCTAGCAATGTCGGATCTTATGTTCAGTTCAACCTTCAGAAGATACAACTGATATGCTCTCGGCGCCCTTTACTCCCTTCAATGGTCGAGCATATTGCGCCTCTTATGCGGTCTGCATGCTCGTGGAGTCTTCTGTTGGTAGGGACTGTGGTTCTCGGGTCCAGATCTGGTGTACTCCTATGGTTGTGATGGAGTTTCCTGAAGAGTATGCAGTCGGACGCGAGGAAGATAAAGATTCAAGACCTAGTGGTGTGTTTCAATGTAATTTTATTTTATATTGAGGTCTCAGTTGTAAAAGAGGTTTTAATTTAATGAATGTCAGTCCCTTTCTAAAAAAAATCTTATGTTATGTCTGTTGTTCACTTTTGAAAACTTTATAGTTGATAACTTTTTCATTGAATTTGTTAATGCCTCGAAATATTCAAATCAAAACCAGATAAACATAAAATGGGGAGGACAAATATTCCAAATTGTCTTATGGGTGTAGTAATTAGGGGATAAACATGCGAAGCTTGAAGTCGTGGGTTTGAGCGCCGGCATCAGCCACACATCGAGTGTCTTTTCGCATGTCTTGTGACTTCTTAATTATGTCGTCTGTGAAAATCAATTAACAAAGATGGTTTTCTTAAGCCAAACAGTGTATGGAGGTTCTCTAGTAGCGAGGGAAGATCTCAATTTTGACTGGCCTTTTCACGTTGGCCATTGGAGGTAACACGAAACGCTACTAAAAATGCCAAAACATGTACTAGTGAATAGGTATGGCGGTTCTCTAATAGCAAGCGAAGATCTCAATTTTTACTGGCCTTTCACGTTGGCCATTGGAGGTAACACGAAACGCCAGTGATCTCAAAACATGTAGAAAGCATCTCTGTACTAGTGAATAGGCATGACTGGTATAGGAGGAACCACGCGAGCAACCTTTTTTATTGATGACTACTAGTATATTCCACTCTAAGACGATGGCCGTTTTTTATTTACTAATAAAATCTTATTCATATGAAAAGTCATGACTTATTATGCGGTGCATCATGCACACGGACGTGTCTATATATATATCAGCCATCGATCACACATGCACAATCGATCAGTAGGGCTTCTGTCCCACGATGTTGCCGCGGGGCTCATAGCTGCAGATGATGAAGACGCCTTTGTTGTCGCGGCAGACGACGCGCGCGCAGCCGACGCTCGTGGTGGCACGCCACACCACCTGCGTGTAGTGGCCGCACACCTTGCCGGCGGCGCAGCTGTTGGTGGCGTAGTTGTACCACTGCTTCTCGTCCACCCACGACCGCACGGCGTCCGCCGCCTTCCAGTCGGCGCCGGCGGAGCCCCAGAAGATGTTCTCCCCGTAGGGCCCGCCCGAGTGCTGCAGGCGGCAGTCGCCGGCCCTCTGTGCGGCGTAGCTCTCCGCGTACTGCTGCAACTTCGTGCTCCAGGTCACCGGGCCGACGCCGACTGCGGAACGGGCGTTGTTGTGGGGAGTCAGGTAGTCTTGAGCCGAGTTCTGAGCGTAGGAAGGGTGCACGGCTGTAGCGGCAGCCATGGCCAACGACACGAGCGTAGGAAGGGTGCACGGCTGTAGCGAGCTTGTTGGATGGCTCCATAGTAGAAGCTGCAACCTACTAGCTAGCTAGGAGGCAGCAGGGATGTGACGTAGTTGTGTAGTGTGTTTTGTGGAAGCTATATTGCAAGGTGGGGGTAATTTATAGTGGAAGAAGCATGTGGATTTTCTACGGTTTGCTTGGAAAAAATACTCCTATTGCACACGTACCTAAATGACCGACGTGCCAATCTTTTCTACGTACGAATTCAAGTGGCATAGAATTTCCACGAACAGGCCATGCGTATCGTTGAGGCAACTTTGATTCTGTTACAAGCATTGTAGTACAAATCAAAAGGACCTCTTGGAATGGTCAAGTCGTGCATGCTATCCAGTCTAGAACGTAGTAAAATTAAGCCAAACGTATAGGATGCACGCTTATCTATTTCTGTTACGAGCATATGCAAAGTTTGGACGACTAGCGTCATTTATTCGCTACCGTATATACATATATAAAAATACTCCTCCGGTCCTGCCTTCTAATCTAAAACTAAGTTTTAATGTTTTAAACATGACAAAAGTACGCCACTAAAGCCTTGTTTGGATGCACTTGTATATCTACCTCAATGTGTTGGAATTTAGAGACTTGGTGGAAAGGAATTTAAGTTCCACCTCAATATTCACTCCGACACATGTGAATCTAAGGTGGATAGAAATACATCAAACAAGTCCTAATTAAAGGATTCGGACCTGTATCCTCAGATCTTAGACCACAAAACCAGCCTATTCCCTATTAACAAACCAACTGCCAGGATGGTTCAAGATACATGTAGTCCTTTGTAGTGCAACCTGGTGATGGTGTTGGGGTTATTCTTAGAGATTGTAATGGATCCATGGTTCTTACAACATGGTGTGTTCTTTTTTAAGATGCGCAAGTGCAATAGATATGGAGTTCACCATATGCTTCATCGAAAGGCCTTCCTCTAGCTTCAAAGGGGTGTCGCGGATTGGAGATTATCGAGTTGGACTCCTCCAGAGTAGTTTCAGCCATGCATAGCACTAGGAAGAGCGTTAGAGTATACTTCCGAAATCTAGCTAGTTTTTGTTCAGGCCATGTAGTGGCCATGGATCGTGCCTTCAATTGGTTGTCATATTCTGATTGTTGGATGTAAATCGGGTCTGTCTACTGCACACTCGAGTGAACCTGGGCATCTGATCACTCGAGTGAGCAAACCCAAGGATTCACTCGATTCCCACAGGAAGGACAAATTCGAGTGAAACAAAGTTATGTCTCACTCAAATTTGAGGACCACAGGACCATAATCAAACGAACTAAAGAAATACAGATAATTATAAAACAAAACAAATTGACTTAAAAATACAGATTATTTTCTATGAAAGGAAAATTTTAAGAGAATTCAAATTACAAAGCAAAACATAAATATAGATAATTACAAATATGCATAGATTAAAATAAATTTACAGAATATTTTCTATGAATGGGAAATTATAAAAAAAATTCAAATTACAAATCATAACAGAAATACAAAGACATTCAAATAATTACAAATTTGAAGATGAACAAATTCCAAAATTTTACACCTCCATACCACAAAATTTACAGTCCATGTAGCAGTGTAAAATTTATAAACAAAGGATGTAAATAGAGGAGCTGATATAGAACCAAAGGGAATATGAACAAATTCATTAAGCGATATATTAGATAGCCAGGCAATCAACATATCATCGATTACTGAACTCTATACGAATTCAATTGACTCAATACCGGGTAGAAACTTAAGCACCTGGAAGAAAGTGCATATACTGAGCATCCACTTGCATCAATTGGCCACTCAATAAATCAAACAACTTCTCCAAGTTACAAGAACTTTTGGGGGAAATAATCTCTGTCAATAACAAACATTTTGATCAGCAACTTAAGAAGCACAACTCATTTTGAAGAACTTAAAGACAATAACCAAATGCACACACAAACGTAATGACACATTTTGGTCAGCTGACACAACATGGATATATGTGGCATTCAGATCCAAATTTGCAGCAAAGTAGCTCCAGATGGCATTGAGTACAAAATCTGAGGATTACAGTTAGAGCACAAAAAACCAAATATAAGTAATAGACAATGCATGAAAGTTTAATAATTCATTGATTAATGTCAGCAAGTGCTTACCGTTTCACCTTGTTCCTGCTCAAGCATATCAGCTTGTATCTCTATCTCAATATTTCCATAGGGTCTGTTACTCAAGGGAATTCTGCCTTCCCCCTGTCACCCGAGTGACAGGAGGCAAGATTTCACTCGAATTTGACAACAAAGAGCACCGAGTGAAATCAAGTAGACAAACACTCGATTTCTAGCAACCTGACACCTTTCACTCGAATTTGTGAGATAATCATAAGTAAAAAAAAAGATACGGGAAAATACATAAATATATACAGATTGGTCAGATATTTATCTATGAAAGGCAAATGAGCATAAATTCATAAGGGAAAAAATACAAAAATATAGAAAGATTAATCAAATGATGCCAGATCTTTTTCTATGTAAGGAAAATTGAAATATAAGCAAATGGAAAAAAAATATTCACAGTTGCTCAGATATTTTTCTATGTAAGGCAAATGGGCAGATAACAAAAAGAGAAAAATAAAAAAAAATACAGTCAGATTGGAAAGATGTTTTTCTATGAAAGGCAAAAGGGTAGATAATAAGGAGAGAAAAATAAAAAAAATATAATCAGATTGGAAAGATGTTTTTCTATGAAAGGCAAAAGGGAAGATAATAAAAAATGGGAACAAAAATATAGAATGATCAAGAAATTGTCAAAGATAGGAAAAATTGAAGATCATGAAAATTTACACCATTGAAATGTGAAATTTACATGACCAAGAACAATGTAAACACAATACAAGGAGGCTGTAAGAAATAATGAAGATCTAAAGTTCAGTAGAGTTTCAAGATTGAAACAATTCAAATACACAATAAACTTTATCAACGCCAAATGAAGTTGCAATTTCATATGCACAATGACATGGCAAGTAAACTGATGAATCTATCAATCCAAACAAAACTAAGATGATGAGAGCCTACAAATGTGCAGAAAAGTTATGAGGCCAAATGAACTAAACCCAAACAGATACCAACTTATCTCTATCATTAACAAAACCACCACTCCATAAGTGAAACTACGGTTAGCAGCTATGCCAATAAAGCTTCACCAACGTATCCTTTCCAACACGTGGCCTGAAAACAACACAATAATCAGAACACGTGCCAGATTACTGCCATCCTAACACCATAGTATCAGAGGACACCATTTCACACGAAATTTTGAGTAAAAAACGTCATCTATGAATGGAAAAGTACAATGTAATCAGAGTACATCAACAATAACTAAAATTTACACCACTGATATATCAAAGTTACATTAACAAAAACAATGTAACAAATATATAAAGGGGGCTGTAAGTACAAAATGAAGATCTAAACATCAGTACAGTGACAAGATTGATGTAAACTTACCTCAGGCACAGCACCTTATAGCTTATACAAAACTTCCTTCGTACCTGTGGCCTGAAATTTGATAGAATTTAAAAATGTTCATATTAGAACTATATACTAAACATTTAAATAAGTTGTCAATATATAGTAGTTAAACAATGAGACAACTCTCTTTAAAAATCCAAATCTGAACCAGTGTAAACTCATATAGAGCAAACTGTCTGAGTGGCATCTCAATACTGTTGCATGAAAAAGACAATTCACATAATGAAACCTGGGTCAAGTGATGCACGAACAAACTACTAAAATTCAGAAAAAAAAAAACCAAAGATTGGATGAATTAAACTTCATGAGATTAGACGCCGCTGCTGCTCATAGCCTTCATCTTCTAGACAAAAAGATGGCACAACATCTAAAACGTACAGCCCATTTCCTACATGTGATCAATATCTGAACATAAGTAGTTAACTAGGCCTACTAGATAGTGCGGGGAGAAAAAACATTAGCAGGACGACAGAGCTTCAATATTGAAAACACAAAAGTTAACATATCAGTAGTAGTATATTACCGTCTAAAAGACTAAAACATACAGCCAACAGATAGTATATATACCATAATGTCTAGAGAAATAGGAATACATTAACTATAAGATGAAAAAAAAATTAGCCTACTTTATAGGTGGGATAAATGTCTGTGAATATAATATAGGCCAATATAGTAGATAATGCAACATGAAAGCATTAGCAGTCAGGCACAATACAGAGCTTAAATATTGAACTAAAACCAGTCTTCACATACGAAATTACAACCGAACATAACAACACAAGGAAATTGCTCCGTTCCATTTCTCCTATTTTCAATAATATAAAATAAAAAATACTGATATTAAATGATGGATCCACAAAATGAGAAACAGAGAAGAGAATAACTGAAATTTGAAAACTATATTTACTCCACAACAAAGGTACATCCAGGTGGGGATCTAGAGACGAGTCACCAGGGAGGCTAAATAATCTCTACTACTAAAAATCATGCATCTACATATTAATAATAGTACAAATACTGTTTTGCGCTGTTCTCTGAAGAGCTGCTCCTTATAATCCTTATACTAATAATAATAGTACCCATCAGCAAACAAATCAAACATGCATGGATCTGAGTAGGAATCGAACTAAATAACAGCAGGACGAATCAACCTACAGAATACAGAATAGAAGAGGAATAGAAGCCAGAGCCAGAAGCACGGCGGCTGCTACCAGCACGAAGCCACGACCGCGCAATGAAAATCAAAACAAGCGACGGGAGACCAACTAAATCAATACACATGAGGAATAAGATAGAGAAATCACTAACCCTAAATAGCCAAGTCGTGTCGGCTGCCGTCGAACCTTCCAGATCGAGATCCACAAAGACGAACAGGAATGAAAACCACCAGCCGCGGAAAAACTGACGCAATACTGCGAAACAAAGTCACCGTTACATCAACATACACCAAAAATACACGAGATCCATGGAGCAACACGAGAAGAGGAGATAAAATCACAAATCTTAGCTCATTGCATTAGGTCACCAGTGTCGCCACTCCGAGCCCGAGACAGACGAACAGACGAGAAGGGGGAAATGGATGCGCGAGCCAAAAGAAAAAAAGTAGGCGCCGACAAGATGGACCCACAAGTCAGACATATAGCAAAAGAGAAACAAACCAGACGGACCAGATCAAAAGAAAGAGAGATCCAACGGTCCCAAAATCAAGTGAACGTAGGCAACGTTTCACTCGAGTAAAGTTTAGATTTCCCGTAAATCTAATGGTTCCAAGATGTCGTCCGAAAGGAAACCATGTTTCAGGCACTTGAAATATAACAAGTCCTATATTATTGCTATCCAAGAAGAAAAAGAGTACACCTAGATGTTACAAGCGTGGAAGATAGTCTAGACTAAAGGGAGGGCAACAACGTCCCCACATAAATTAGCACTGAGTATCTCCAACAGCCTCCCAACATAACTTTCGCCAAAACTAGTTATTGAGGAAGCTATGAAACATGTTTGCGGGGTTTTGAAGATCTCCTCCCCAACGGAATGAGAATATTCAATCCCCAATAGAATAGGCCCCACATGTCAGCGAAATAAATAATTTATTCTCTTTTTCTCCCCGACGCGGTCTTCCTTTCCCTCGCGCTTCAGAGTCATGCTCGACCGCCGCCACTCTTCCACGCGCCCTGCTGCCGCTTGCTCTCCCACACCGGCCACCGCTTGCTCTCCCACGCCGGCCGCCGATTGCTCTCCCTCACCAGATGTCTCCTTCCTCTCTAATCTCTCTCCCCCGCCCCCGTTGCCTTCACCGCCCCGGACACCTCACCGCTGCACCGGACGCCATGGCTGACCTCACCGGCCATGGGCGGCGCCGGCGAGCGGGCCGAGGCCATCATCTGTCGTTGCCCCACGCCAGAGCTCCGCCCCCTACCGGAGGCCCCGCCCCCAGCCGGAGCCGCCCCACGACGTTGTCCTCGCCGCAGTTGGAGCGCTCTCCCCTGCCCTAGCTCCCGTCCCCTGTTGTCGCCACCACCCCGAGCCGGAGCGGCCGCCTTGAGCCGGAGTGGTCGCTCCTAGCAACGGCCCCGCCCCAAGCCGCTTCGCCCTCCCTGTCCGTCCGTCGAGGTGCTCGTTTGCCGCACCGCCCGTCCGGCGCGCCAGATCCACATCGGCAACTCCTACTACTGCATATCGGTGCTGTGGAGGAGGTGGCGTGAGCTCATCGCAGAGGATGGCCGCCGGCGCGCGCAAGCCCCGTGTGGAGCGCGTCCAGCGTGGCCATAGCCACTGCCGGCGAGTTCGACCGACAAGTTCCATGGCTGGCTCGGATGGAAAAGTGACAATTATCTGTGGGGCCCAGTGTTTTGGTGTAAGGTCGAGATAGACTAGAGGGGGTGAATAGTCCTTTCTAAAAACTTATCGTATCGGCTAACCAAAATAATTGCAGAATTAAACTAAACGGTCTAACCAAGACTTCACCCCTCTAACTATGACTCTAGATGCACCTTGATAAAAGATCCTAAGCAAGAATTCAAGGTGTCAACCTAGCTAGTGCTCTTCTAATCAAGTCTAACTTGCAAGGTCACACCAACCTAAGCAACTAGTACTTTAATAACCAAGGGAGCACTTATACAATTCTAATGAGCAAAAGGCACAAAGTCAACCTAAGCTCACTAGATGCTCAAGGACAAAGTTACACAAACTGAACCCACGAGCTCAATTACTTAGCTACACAAACTAAGCAAAGCGAGAGATAAACTTCTAGCTACACAAGTAAGAAGGCAATTAGAAAGCTACACAAGCTATCTAAATACAAGAGCAACTACACAAGCAAGATATATATATATAAGAATGTAAATACAAGCTTGTGAAGAGAATTGCAAACCACCGCGAAGTGTGGAACAAGATGACACGATGATTTTTCACCTAGTTCACTTGGTTGCCACCAAGCTACGTCCAGTTGTGTTGACCACCACCCTTGTGATTCCTCCAGTGTGACTCGCAAGCCACTTGCCTCGCAAGGCACTCCCTCGCAAGGGAACCATGAGCGAACCCACACACAATTGGTTCTTCGGTATGACTCGCAAGCCAGTTGCCTCGCAAGGCAAGCTCTCTCAAGAGCACCGCAAGGCCCCGCTGTGTTGAGTGAGGTAACTCAATGACACGAGCAATCCACTAGCGTTACTCTTCGCTATCCCCGTGAGGTGAGCACCAACCTCTCACAAATCAACCTTCGGAGCACCGCACAATCTCCGTTGCGTGTCTCACGAAGGCTCTAGCCACCAAGCCGTCTAGGAGGTGGCAACCTCCAAGAGTAACAAGCTTGCAAGCTTGTCAACACGAACACCTAGTGCCACACGATGCTATCTCTCAAAGCAATCACACTAGAATCACTCACTCACACTATCGAATGATCTCCTATCAAGCATATATGAGTTAGAGGGCTCCCAAGCACCACAAAGCCAGCCACCAAGGCCCTTGTGTGCTCAGCAACATCAAATGGCCGGCCACCCCTCTTATTTATAGCCCCCATGGGCTAAAGAGCCGTTACATTCAAATTCAGGTGGCCTACCGGAACTTCCGGTGAAGCCCTACCGGAACTTCCGGTCAGAACAAATATAGCCGTTGTGAAAGATTTCCCAGAAAATGCATACTTCGGACGCCTACCGGAACTTCCGGTCACCTAACCAGAACTTCCGGTCGTCCACCGGAACTTCCGGTCGTGAACCAGAAGTTATTCGTGGCGCGCGGTTGCTCGGGCTGGGCTAACCGGAACTTCCGGTGCAGGCCCACCGGAACTTCCGCTGGTCCAGCATCACCCCGCACTAAAATGGGCATATCTCTTAGCTCTGAACTCCGTTTTCGATGATCATTGACTCTATGGAAAACTTATTCAGAGGGCTACACAACCCACATAGCCACTTGATCCAAAACGCAAAGGATGAAAGTAGTTTTCCAATCCAAAAGCCATCAACTCTCTTTTTCAACGCAAGAGTTCGCGAAAACATCTCCAACACCTTCTCCTTTGCAAACGTGCCAACACCACCAAGTGTACATCACCATGTACATGTGTGTTAGTATTTTCATAATTATTTTCAAAGGATTTTCTCTTAATCTCACAATGCCACTCGATCCTAGCAACATCGCAATGTTAGATCGCTCAAGTGGCACTAGATGACCGATATGCAAACTCGTTTGCCCCTCTTGATAGTACGGCCTATCAAGCCTAAATTCGGTCATCAACTTCTCTAAATACCTCATGACCAGTGAAATAAAATGTCCTAGCTTATACCTTTGCCTTGCATCTTCATTTCCATCGTCACCTCCAATGTGCCAATGCACCGCGTGCATGACACGCTCAACAAATGATATGATTCAATTCACATCATCACATGACCGTCTTGATCCATCGATCTTGACTTCACTTGCTCTTCTCCGTTGCGTTGGTCCATCGGTGCCAAGTCTTGCCCAAGCTTCACCGTCGCACGGTCCTTCGCTTCGAAGCCTCAACTTGCCCTTCACACTTGCAACTGGTCCTTCAAGCCAAGCCTCATTTTGATCTTCACCATACTTAGGTCACATGACTCCATGTCATGTCTCATATGCAATAAGCTCCTTCAACATACAACCCTCTAGGTCCATCGATCCTTGACTTTACTTGCTCTTCACCGTTGGGGCGGTTCATCAGCGCCAAGTCTTAACCTTCACCTCTTGGTCACATACAAGTACCAGTGGACTAATCTTGTGTATCTCAACCATATACATATTAGTCCACCTAAAGTTGTCACTCAATTACCAAAACCAAACATGGGACTTTCAATTGGGGGAGTGATGTTTCCCTTATCTTTGAGGGGTTGAAGGATGGTTTTTGAGGGATTGAGAAAAAAAAATTTCTCATTGGAGGTGGGATTGGAGAACTGTTAGAAGGTCTCAAATCCCTCAAAATATAGATTTTTCTCATTGGGGATGAGAATTGGGAAACTGTTAAAGATGCTCTTAGCTAGACGAAATACACATATATCAACTTGGTTAATGTCGGGTGCCTGAGCGCGTTGATTGCCTAATCCAACTGGATTGTAAGTCCGCCTCACTGTCTAGTTTTTAAAACTCCCTCTTGCTCCGTTTAAAAAAAAATGCCAATATAGGGAATCTATAATTTTGAATGACATGTAAGAAATGTCTACAGAATTTGATGGCATATGATATATTGACATGTAAGAAATGTCCATAGATTTTGATGGCATATACGGCCGGGTTTTCTCGTAACTTCTCAACTTCTGAACTCCACACTGTCTCCATTCGCTCTGGCCACAAATCCACCACCGTCACTGTTTAGTGGCAGTACTAGTGGTACTATGTAACAGAACCGACCAATTTGTTAGAGCACAAGCACATAATTCGCCATTAACTCGGCAAACTACATGATTGAGACCTAATAAACCCGGTAGTCCGTGAAATCTCGAAGGATTTCAAACTTTTCCGGCACGACCAAGATCGTAATAGTTTAGCGATTCCATTCACAAGTACACAGTTCGCACATAGTTTAAAACATCATCGGAGTACGAAATAGAGTTATTACAAACCAGTTTAAATTCAAATAAAAGAGGAAGCGATTTAAGTTCAAATACCACACACACACACATTTGAAATATAGTGCCAGGTCCTTGGTCCACATCCAGCAAAAGCATCAAGTAGAGAGAAGTGACCATGCCCAAGGTCTAGTCATCTCCCAAAGCGGGATAGAAACAGTTCTGACAATAGCCATAAAGCATCTCACCATCTGCAAAAACATGGAAAATAAAACCCTGAGTACGAGAATGTACTCAGCTAGACTTACCCGTCATAAACTATCTGCTTAGTAGTTATATCAGCCCCAGCTGAACTAACCTTGAATTCAATGCTCAATTCAAGTATCTTTTGATCATGCTTCTGTGCAAATGCTTGACTCATGAAAGAATGCGATGATCCAGAATCAAACAAAACAGCGGTAGGGATTTGATTCACAGAAAACATACCCGTAGTCACTGGTTCACCAGTAAGAATTTCCTCAATCGAGGTGTTGTGCACACGAGCTTGATATGGGCCCTGCTGCTTCCTGGGAAAAGGGCAATAACGAGCAAAGTGCCCTGGCTGATTGCAGTTGAAGCAAGGTCCATTGACAGGTGTCTTGTTAGCACCGGTCAAGTTGCTCTGTACTGGTTTCCCTTGTGGAACAGGAACCTTGAATGCTTTGTGATGCTTCTGCGGATTCTGAGCTGGATAATTATTATGTCTTTTCTGCTACGGGGGCCTGAATCTCGCACCAGACATTGGTAGACGAAACGGCGTACGGAAAGCAGTTGGGGCTCTTGACTGAGAAGAACCACCTCCATCATGGGCCCTCTTGCGATTCTTGACGGCAGCATGAATATTGTTACTGTTTTCTTGCATAATACAATCATTCAAGAAATCATTAAAAGTAACACGGGCAGAAGTACTCATGGTCTTCATTAACTTGGAACTCAAGCCTCTCTTGAAACTAGCTATCTTGTTCTCATCAGTGTTGACAAACTCAGGAGCATAGCGACTCAAAGTATTGAAGGCATACAGATACTCCTTCACATTGCGAGTTCCCATAGTGAGCGACAGAAACTCAGTCTTCTTCATAGCCATAAGACTGGGAGGAATGAAATTTCCTCGGAAAGCATGTGCAAAGCGGTCCCAAGTAATAGGAACACCCTGCGGAAAGGTGGTGCGATGTTGCTTCCACCACGTCCCTGCTTGTCCCTCAAGCTGATGGGCTGCATACTTCGCCTTCAGCTCTTCTGTCAACCTTAGAAGACGAAATTTATCTTCCATGGTATTGAGCCATTCATCTGCCTCAAGTGGCTCAGGAGCATCCTTAAACACAGGAGGTTTAGTGTCCTGAAACTCCTTGAAGCTGCTGTATTGATTTTGTTGAGGACCCTGACGAACATCGCGGGCCAAGTTCTCGCGAAGAAGCTGCTCCACATTGCGCTGGCTGCCCAAGAACTGAGCAAACAGCTGCTCCGCATTGGTCAGAGGTGGGGGTGGCACAACACGTGCAGTGTTATCGGCACCCTCTTCAGATCCACCATTGCCATTAGCACCCGAACCACTACGTGTAACCGGCATCTGCATTTTTTTTTCAGCAAGAAGTACGTATCAGGTGAATGTTGTCATAACGAGTGGTGAATGTAAAAATCATGACAAACTGAATTTATCGAGGGAAATAAATTCGCACAATAAATAGAGGCACAATAATTCCAAATTTTACATCACAACATCACTAATAAAATTACTGCGAACCATCACAAAGCGTCTTACAACATCCATAATTTTGCCAGCATACATACACTGGACTTTTAAAAGTTGTACGGATATTACCACCTCAAACACCATGTTCCAACATTACATCAAAGTCTCGATAGCGAACAGAAGGGTTACATGACCACCTGACAGGAACGCAAAAGAACAGCTAGAGACTAACGATCCTCAGCAAGGCTACTCTCCATTGTTGCTACTCTCACTGGAAGCACTGTTCATAGCCCTCCTAGCTGCTACTAAGGCTGCTCTCAGCTGACGGATCTCCTCCTGCTTCCTGTGCACCTCCTCGTAAAGGCTAGCATTGTAAGCACGAACCTCCTCCACGTCCTCTAGCACCTGCTGCTGGCGGATGCTAAGACGACGGAACTCGGACCAGGCTTCATCCCTAGCCTGAGCCATCTTCTGGCTCTTCAGCACAACCTTGTCTCGATGGTGAGACACCCGGGCTACCTCCTCTCGGGAGCGCTGAAGCTCATGAGTCAACTCACGCTTCTCCTTGCGTGCATCAGCTCGAGCCTCCTTGAACTCCTCATTTAGACGAAGTGCCTTAGTCTCCATGTTGACATAGGCCCTCATCACTGCAAACATAGCACTCATGGCAGGCGTGCTGCTACCCTGTGCCTCCTCAGGACCAGCCTCTAATGGGTTTCCCTCAGCATGTGGCCACCTAGAATGGCGGTGAGCAATGGGGAACACTCCAGGAAAAACCTCGACAAGCTGGTGAGGTATCTCCTCCATCAGATGCTCTACCACGTCAAAAGCTGCAAACGTGGCACCTGTCTTGGCAGTCTTGCCCGCACCAAAACAGCGCCACCCAACCCAGTGGGGGTCACCGTCCAAAGGTGGGACTACTACCTCCACACGAGCCTCTCCATAGTTCACCAAATCATCCTTGTCCCAGTAGTAGTGAGGCTCCATGCTCACCGTATATCCAGCATTGGAGAGAATCCTCCAAAGAAGACTAGGCATGGCGTGCTCCTCCAGAAAAGTGTCCACCTCCCTTGGTACCGACTCACGGACAGCCAAAGGACCACGTGGCGCTCTTCCTCCAGTGGACTTACGAGCAGTCTGCTTGGTTCTCGCCATCTGTTCAAAAGTTGTATATCCCATGAGTTATAATTTTAAAGAAAAGAGACAATTTAATTATAAGGGAAGGAACCATGAATGTATGAATGAGCAACTTTAACCATGATGCATGCACGTACATACGTCCTCACGAACTAGTAGTCTAACGCTCTATGCGGTGGCATACATCGTTCTCTCATTAGACGTAACTACTTCGTTCTACCGTTCGCGGTTAGTGTACCTGCAGAAAATTCATTTCAGCCCATACCCCATATGAATGCAATTCGACGTAAAAATTCACGCACCTTCCGAACAAGGTGAAAACACCGATTACTTACTACCCCAACAGTCGCGCAGAAGACGACACCGCCAGAAGACGGTCCTAACATGGGATACCTTCATATAAACATGTGTGCAACATGTGAATAATCCGGCATCAATAAGCACTCCCCTAGACTGGCAATTGCATCCAATCATGCTCTCACAACTCACACTTACCAGGGCGTAGAGGCAATTTGATCCATACATTACCATTCAAAAGAATGGCACCCATACGAATCTGCCATTGTATGGGCAACGGCAAAAAATAACAAATATGATGCAATTTCCCCCAAGTCAGTACTTAATTAAGCCACCTGAATCCTATTGGGCATAAAGGATATGACCACTGGCACACTCTAGTTTTCAAAACCATAGATTTGAACACCTAATTACACCTATACTTTTTGATAAATACTTTTCGCAAACCAAAAACTCTTGTATTTTAAATACTTGTGAACAGTAAAACGTTAAACCTGCTCCGATGCCAGCTGTAACAGAACTGACCAATTTGTTAGAGCATAAGCACATAATTCGCCATTAACTCGGCAAACTACATGATTGAAACCTAATAAACCCGGTAGTCCGTGAAATCTCGAAGGATTTCAAACTTTTCCGGCACGACCAAGATCGTAATAGTTTAGCGATTCCATTCACAAGTACACAGTTCGCACATAGTTTAAAACATCATCGGAGTACGAAATAGAGTTATTACAAACCAGTTTAAATTCAAATAAAAGCGGAAGCAATTTAAGTTCAAATACCACACACACACACATTTGAAATATAGTGCCAGGTCCTTGGTCCACATCCAGCAAAAGCATCAAGTAGAGAGGAGTGACCATGCCCAAGGTCTAGTCATCTCCCAAAGCGGGATAGAAACAGTTCTGACAATAGCCATAAAGCATCTCACCATCTGCAAAAACATGGGAAATAAAACCCTGAGTACGAGAATGTACTCAGCTAGACTTACCCGTCATAAACTAAAATAAAGAGACTCCAAGGAGTATGCAAGGCTATATAAGTAGGATAACTGACTCATTTAATTGCGGAAAAGCTTGCATTAAGGAACAATTAATAAGAACCTTCTAGCAATGTATTTTAAATTCGATTAACCTTATCATGCTACATTAGCACCTGTACTAAACAAGCATGGTAATAATTATTCAACAGAAAGTAACCAATTCCGGTTGAGTATCTTTCAATCTCAACAGCTCAACCATCTCACCTCTTGTTCAAGTTCTTACTACGATGCCGCTGCTTAGGTCAAGTGTTCACTGTCCAGGAACGATGGCGATTATAATCGATTACTAACCAGCTGGCGGGTACTCCTCACACAAACCACACTCACCAGCCACGGTGAGCTACAGGTCACCAACATCCAATTCAGGAAAAACGCGAGATCAACAGGTACCATCACATCCGGGCACCGTCCGGCTGCCAGCAGGGCGCACCATGCTATATTCAGGCCTTACAACCGCGTAACACGTGGTCCCCCATCTTCACCAATGCGATGCGTAAAGCAGGTCGACTCCCGGCCCAAATCAAAATTAGGCTTCGCGGTCGGAACGACTTATCCTTCCAGCTAAATGTGAGGCATAAATTCAATATGACTTGAGGACGTACAACGGACGGGGTCCTAGTTCGACACAGACGGGATAAACCACATTGAACCTCCAGTTCATTCTCAACTCCAATCCCGCCCGGTCTCGATTTATTATCTCCACATGGTTATCCAAGATAACAATGTATTCAACCATCCGAGTTACCACCTATAACTCGCGGATGACAGGAAATCACCCGACTTCTACCGATCTAGTTAAGCAGGGCTAAGCATATAATCGTACCTGAACCTAACAGGGTTGAAGTATAAACAGTGGCAAGGAATATAAGTAATGCAGCAACGGTATAAAACAACGCCTATAACTTAATGCAACAAACAAGTAAAGGACTCAAGTTAGATATTTTGCAAACCACAGGGAGAATGCTCCGGGGCTTGCCTTTCAGGAAAGAGCTTGGCTAGTGGTCGGGACACTCCGGAAGATCAGCTTCGGGATCCTCTTCTGCTGCTGCTTCCCGAACCAAAGCTTCCTGCTGGCTTTCCTCTCCTGGTGCTCCGGAAACTACCGTTTCGAGCTCTGACGATCCTGTATGATGCATAGTGCGTATGAATACCGTGCATACATATAAATACAATGTTGATGGTGATGGTGAATGAATGCTCAGCTAAGATGAATGATATGATATTTGAAAACATGTATGATAAGCACATGTCATCTGCATTCTCTTCTACCGACAAATCTCCAAATAGGCCTCGCATTACAATTTTACTCGCACACTATAAGGAATTATAAACAACCATTATTTCACACACTACACTCTACTGAACCAAAACCAATAGAAGATCATACATATCATGAATAGCATAAAAAGCATTTTTGCACACATGAAATGATAACTCTAAAGCATTATTTATAAATAAAAGAAATCAGGGTATAACTACAACATGACCTTAAACTACTCAGAAAATTCTGTAAAAATTACAGAAGCTTAATCATACCAAATAAAGACTACCATAAAAATTTTAAGTCAAAACAGTAAGCACTTTATCCTACACAAAAATGACAAGGCAGCACAATTTCAAGAGCATAAAATACTTTGTACATAAAAGTATATCAAACAACAGACCTCAGAATATAATTAGCTCTAGATTGACATAAAAACACTCTCCAAAAAGTTTCATGCACAAATTCCTTATACATTATTTATTATGAATTATTTATCATCACATGAAACTAGGCACCATAACTAGACAGAGCAAACTTTCCACATGACATAACCTCATAACATTTTTCATAGATAGAGCATGACATAAGAAGACTAACAAACATGGTCTCATATTTTTCTGAGCAACAGAGAATTAGTTATGCATTTCCTAAGATAAAAGCAATTAATAGAGATAAATAAAGCTATACAGAAAAGTTTCACAATATCCACATTTCATATTTTTCATGCATAGATCATCTCATAAGAAAAATACTGCAAGTTGAACCAACTCATTTGGATGAAAAATGAACAAGTTATGAATTTCCAAAGCTTTAAACAAAATCTGAAATCAATTCTGGAAAAGAAAAAGGAAATGGCACTTTACACCGGGGACCCTGAGATTTCCAGAAACTAACCGAGCCCTAACCGGTAAATCCCTGTGTCTGGCAACTTTACACCGAGAACCCTAGGTTTTCTTGAATTCCAGGACGAAAGTCCTCATTCGGGGAAAGGCAAGGGGGGTCGACGGCGTGGCTTCGCCGGCCGACACGGCGGCTCTCCGGCGTCACCGACCGGAGGGAAAAAACAAACAGGTCAACGCGCTTCTATTGAGCAGCTAACACGGACAGGGGGCACGGCCGAGGTGGCTCGGCCACGTGTGCGGCGGACCGGCGACCAACCGCACGGCGGCGCGGCCAAATTCCCGGCGAAGGAACCCTAATCGGCGTCATTGACCATCGTCCTAGCAGCTATCCACCACAACGCGTCTGATTCGCACCCTAATGGCTAGAGAGGATGGCCCGAGCGACGGGACCACGGTGAAGCCGAGGTGCGGCAATGGCGGCCGGGGAGAAAATGCGTCGATTCGAGTATACCTTGGAGCAACCGGCCGAGGCGAGGGTGGAGGAAGGTGGAGCGGGCTCGGGCGCGTTCGATTGCGGGGCTCAGCGGGCCAATGCGTGGCTGTTGGCGGCGAATTTTGAACGGCGGCGAGGCGAGCTCGGTGCTGCGCGGCGGCGACCGAGGGCTTGCGGCGCTGCGGGAAAGAGCAGAGGGAGTGAGATAGAGAGGGGGACAGCGAGAGAAGGAGCGGGCGCTTTAACCTGTCCGAACGGCCGCTGCCGCCCCGGACTGCCGATCGATGCGCGCCACGCGGAGCGCGCGGGCTGGGCGACATGGGCGGTGGCCGAACATTTTCCTGATGGCCAGGGCACAGCCGTCACCAAAAAGCTATTTCCATGAATTCAGGACAAACTTTGCTGCTTAATAACTCTTAAATTATGCCGAATTAGCAAAAACTCAAAATAGATGAAATGTAGCTTTTGAAGAGTAGAACATTTCATCTTAAAGAAGTTTTACCAGATTCTGCCTAGATTTTGAAATACAAAAATCCAAATAAAATACCTTTTAAAAATTCCCAAAATAGAAAATCAGCCCTCAATTCTGCCCTTTTTCAACATTTTTGAACACCTTCCAAGCATTTTCATGAAAAGTGGTAAAAACAACTTTTGTTCCTTATAAAATTCTCCACAAACTTTATTTAGGACGCACACACATGCAAGCACTCTAGCTATCACTTTCAATTCAGTCAAATAAAACTACTTTAATGGTCCACCTTGGTCAACCATGACAACAAAGCTTAATTAGCCAAAACAAAGAACATAAACCTAGGTTCATTTGGTGTCCTAAACATGTCTAGGTTACCTTAGAGGTCATCCAACACCAAACACTCATACCACATATGCACTTCATGTGAAAGGCAAGCAAAATTTGAATAATCAAACATGATGCATGAAATGACAATCACTATGCATAATGATGCTTATGCTTAAGAATGCAAATGATTATGCATGCTTAACACCAGAGTGTTACGTACTAGTAGTACCAGTAATAGCGACGGTACTCGGCGTCCCGGCCGTCCTCGACGACGCTGCAGTGGGCCCGCGGCTGTGTAGCCACCACAGCAGGTTGGTCAGCGAGTTTCCATTGAGCGCGCGAATCTTGGCCGGCGCCGCCTCCGTGTCGTAGATCCCCTCGAGCGCGTACACGAAGCCCTTCCACCAGTCGCCGATGCCGGGAGGCGCGAGCGTCCACGCCACCAGGTCCTTGACGAACGGGCCATTTGGCCACAAAGCCCCCGGGAATGACGCGTCAGAGTATACTTTTGCTATCAAGAAGCAAAAGAGTACACCTAGATGTATATTTGGCCATTTGGCACTAACACGACGGGCCGGCCCGTGCACGACACAAAAAACATGGCCCAGGCCCGGCCTAGCCCCACCCACATCGCATCGCATCACGTCCTGGCCACAGTTCCGTGTCTGGGCTGCCATTTTGAACCGTAATGTCAGTCTAGGCGCATCACGGTTACTGGGTTGGCATGATTGTGCCGTGCCATGCCTGGGTGGCCCGTTTGGCCATGTATACCCAGATGCTGCGAGAGTGGAAGATAGCCAAAGTTAAGAGGGAGTGCAACAACATTAATTATATATGAATTAGCATTATTAGCTAGATGAAATACACATACATCGACTTGGTTAGGTCGGGTATATGCACACATTAATGGCCTAATCCAAATGGATTGTACCTCATTGTCTAGTTGATAAACTCCCTCTTGATCGGCAAAAGAAAGGTCAATAGGGGGAGCTATATTTTTGAATGACATGTAAGAAATCTCTATAGAACTTGATGGCATATATATCACCCATCCACACGTACGAATTGTCCATAAATTTTGATGGCATATACGGGTTTTCGCTCGCAACTTCTCAACTTATGAACTCCACACTCACTCCATTGATGGAAAGCCGATCACCTGCTCTGCTCCACGACCACAAGCTGACACACCGCTGTCACTGTCAGTGGCAGTACTAGTGGTACTACTAGTAAGAGCGGCCGAACCCCGCTTCCCGGCCGTCCCCGACGCCGCCGCCGCTGGCCCGCGGCTGTGCAGCCACCACAGCAGGTTGGTCAGCGAGTTGCCATTATCATGCGCGGTGAGCGCGCGGATCTTAGCCAGCGCCGCCTCCGTGTCGTAGATCCCCTCCAGCGCGTACACGAATCCCTTCCACCAGTCGCCGACGCCGTCCCTCGCCAGCGCCGGGAGCGTCCACGCCACCAGGTCCTTGACGAACGCGACGTCCGGGAACAGCGCCTCGCTGACGGGCAGCAGGGGCAGCAGCTGGATCCCGAGCCGGCACTCCTTCCACTCCGCCGGCGCAAACCACAGCACGCTGTCGCGCTTGTTCGCCCACAGCACCCCGACGACGCGGTTGCTGCCGCTGAAGTCCTCCTCGTACATGCCCGACCCGTCCCGGACGTGCCACCACGTCTGCGCCGCCAGCATCTCCAGCGCCGCCAGCGTCGCGCCCAGCGAGGCCAGCCGCGCGTCCCCGTAGCTCAGCCCCACCAGCGCCGCCGAGTAGTAGGCGTTCACCGCCTCGCTCGTGCTCTCCTGGTTCCGCCCGTCGGGGATCGCCGCCAGCCCCCCCGCCCACGAGTGCAGCGTCCATAAATCGAACATCCGCAGCCGCGTGAAGAAACTTCCGCTGCCGCCGGACTTGTTGCAGGACACCGTCATGAAGTCGGCCACCATGGCGTAGGCCTGCGGGGCGTACTGGCGGCCCCAGGTCGGGTCCAACCTCGCTAGCACGGCGATGGCGTAGAGGAAGTAGCCGAGGTGGTAGTGGTGGTCGTTGTAGACGCCGAACCCGAAGTCGGCCCCGGAGTCGGTGAGCCCCTGCAGCGTCTGCAGCCCGCCCCACGTGGCGTCGTACAGGAAGCCGTTCCCCTGGAAGCTGCCGTCCAGCCAGGGAGTCACGGTGGCCGCCAGGAAGTCCCGCACCGCCGGGACCACGTCGGCGCACCCGACCTCCTCCGCGATCACCGCCAGCCGCGCCGCGCGCGCCACCGCCTTCCCGTAGAAGTAGGACGAGGTGGTGGTGACCGCGGCGGGCGCCAGCGCGGCCACGTCGGCGCGCAGCGCGGCCACCACCTCGGCCACGCCGTCCGCGCTGACGCCGCGGGTGGAATGCCACGTCAGGGCCACCGGGTCGGCGCGCAGCGCCCAGGAGTTCCCGACGACGCCGACCATGTCGCCGTCGATGCTCCGGTACCGGAAGCCGTCGAGCACCCGCACGGCACGGTTCTCGTCGTCGTCGTCGTCATTGGCGGCGGCGAGTGCGAGTAGGCGGAGGTGGAGCGGGTGCGCGAGCATCAGCAGCTCCCCGTGCCCCTCCTTGCGCCAGGCGTAGTCGACGGAGAACGGCCGGTCGTTGGGGTTCAGCGTGGCGTGCCCGGCCGTCGGGAAGCAGCGGCTGTAGCGGTCGAGGACGGATTCCATGGAC
Source organism: Bothriochloa decipiens (assembly GCA_023333625.1). NCBI lineage: Eukaryota > Viridiplantae > Streptophyta > Magnoliopsida > Poales > Poaceae > Bothriochloa > Bothriochloa decipiens. Next base: position 3,078,885 of record CM041644.1, read on the forward strand.
GCGTCCGGGAGGTACGCGACCCGGATGGCGCCGGCGAAGGCGGCCGCCGAGAGCTGCGTGGGGGCGGCCTGGGTGAGGTGGATCGGGGCCGACGCGTAGAGCAGGAACGTCTGGCCGCTGTCCATCCGGAGGCGCCACTTGGTGCCGGACGAGCCGTGGCGGCGGTAGGACGAGCTCGAGCCGACCTCGACGAAGGCGTGGACGGACGCGACGGAGATGTCGATCGGGCCGGCGGCGGTGGTGGTGAGGGTGACGTAGGGGCATCCGCGGACGAGGTGTGCGCGGAGGGACGGGGATACGTCGAGCGTGACGGAGAGGTCGTCGAAGGCCGACGCGACGTGGCGCTGCGCGGTCCCGGTGGCGGCTACGGCGTCGGAGATGGTGAGGTCGGCGACGAACGTCTGTGTGACGGACGACGTCGAGTGGGTCCGCGACGGGTAGCAGACGTCGAGCGCGCCGCCTCCGGGGGAGCGGATGGAGTAGGGGTGGATGTACTCCGGCATGTCCCCGTCCTTGAGCACGTAGTTCTGGAAGAAGGAGTTGGTGGGCAGCGGCGCGGCCAGGAGCGCCGAAGCGAAGAAGCGGGACGGGTCCGGCACCACCGTCGACGTGGCGCGCGGGAACACGGGGCCGTCCTGCACCGGCGCGCCCCGGCGGTGGCTGCCTTGGTGGTGAGGCATGGCGGGAAAGCCGGGAGGGGAGGAGGGCCTGGGCCGGGAGGTAGCGCGCGAACGGGCTGCTGGCCTAGCGTCTTCGAATCTCTTTCGGTCGCATCGGCGCATCCTGCCTGCAGCTGCTTTTATACTTGGTTGGGCTGGGCTTTGGATTGGTCCGACGCCGTGAGATCTGATGCCAGCGTGTCATGGACACTGTGTGAAACAAATAGAGCGATTTTAAGATCACTTTCGATGGATGGAGCGATATGAGTACAGTCACTGCTGCATCTGCAAGGTTTGGTTGGTTTATAAGCACCGGAGCCACGAGAATGAGAGCACCGACAACACCAAAGCCGCAAGCACGACGATATACACGGCAAAGAGAACACAGGTGACTGATCGATGTGCAGATCGAGATGGTTAGCGGCTAAGCGTTGTTTTGCTATATGTTTGCTAGCACGGGCACGACGATGATTGTAGTGGTGGCAATTGTAATTAGTTGAGTAGAAGCAAGTAAAGAGGCCGGGGACTGAGACGTGCGGCAATCAACAGAAGCACGCATCGGGAAAAAGGCTTGCCGTGGCGGCGAGTGCTTGACATTGCCAGCGGCGGATTTTTTTTTAATTTTAATTCTTTTTAATCAATATTTCAAAAATAACCGTACTCAAAAAAAATATTTGCATCTTATATCCCTTTTGATCGGACCACATGCATTGGCGTGATCAAAAAATCGTTTCTGGTCGCCGTTTCCGATGTGGAAAGCAGTCTGGTCGCGCCAAGTTATTTGACGCGACAAGACTGAATTTTTAAAAGCATAGAAACCATCTTCATCCGACGTAGTATTGAGCAGATATGATTTTTTAAAAATTCTGTCTTGTCGCGCCAATTTAAAAACTCAGTCTCGTCGCGCCAAATAATTTGGCACGACCGGACTGCTTTCCGCGTCGGAAACGACGATCAGAAATAACTTTTTGGTCACGTCAATGCATATGACGCGACTATATGGCTTGGTCACGCTAAATAACTTGGCGCGACCAAAAGGGAGATACAAAATTTTTTTGAGTACGGTCATTTTTAAAATATTAATTAAAAAAATTAAAATTTAAAAAAATTCCGCCAGCAGTAGAGCCAAGCGACAACGGCAAGAGGGCCGTCCGTCGGTGCTCGTGGCTTCCCCTCCTGGTTCCGTCCGGGGCGCCAGCACGACGTCTTTTGTCTTTTTGGTTGGAGAGAAGCGGCCATAAGGAAGAAATGGCCCGTCACGTACCAACACACATCGCTGCTCCTGCTCTGCTTGTTTATACACCATCATCACAACAAGGCAGATTGCCTTTCAACTTTGACACGAGCCTTCATGGTTGCATACGTATATGCAGTGCAGTTGCATCTCTTGCGGCCCATTGAACAGTCCAGTCCACACTAAGCCCAATCCAACAGGTCCATGACAACATATGGGCTGGGAAGGCCCACGTGTGCTTAATATGGGCTGGGTAGAAAGCCTTGTGGGCTTAGCCTACTTGCTCTTTCCGCTGGCCCATCTAGATTGGCAATCGCTCCACACGAGCAGCGTCCCGCCGCCGCGGCGTTCGCATGGCCTCGTCAGACGGCTCCGCCGGGGTGCCGCCCAGCGCTAACGTCGAGGTGCCCGGCGCCGCGGCCCCCGTCCTCGTCGAGGGCGCACCGGGACTCCCCGAGGCGGAGTTCAGGTCAGCGTCTGGGCCCCCTTCTACGGTCCCGCCTGGTGGAATAAGCTCGCTCATAATCGCCTGGCAGGAACGCGGTGGAGGACGTCCTCTCTGTTCAAGCAGTGGCTGCGGAACCTGCAGTCGGAGAAGGGCGTCATCACCTACGGGAGACTGAACATCACGCGTGTCCTCATCCAGGTGATGTGCATTCGTGATGCTGGGTTGGTCGAATCGTTGCTGTGCTCCGTGGCCGGATCATGACATTGCTCAACCTGGATGGACTCGTTTGCAGCTGGATTTGCGATGCAGGGGTTGATATATTCGGGAAACGGTTGGAATTTCTCAAATTCGAGGCTGACATCGTGGACGAGGAGACCAAAACTAAGGTGATTGGTTGGAATGTTGCTGCTACTGCAATATTGTTGTGCGTTTGGATGGCCATTTAGGACTAACAATGATTGTCTAGGCAGACCAAATTTTCTTATCAGAGATTGATTGATAGTAGTGTGAGGTATTTCTCCTAGTGATAAGCATATACATGTGTGACTGTACTTCTCCCTTTTCCCCCTTTATTTACAATTTACAATTGGTAAGGTACTGCTGCATTGGTGAGGAGCAAATGAGTAGAGATATATGGGTGCTTAGGGTGGTCGATGTTGCTCAAATGCTCAGCCTTTGCTTATGCTGAATATATAGGTGGAAGCACAACTGGCACATGTAGTTCAGTAGTTTGTGATGACTTCGCTTTTGGTTCTGAATGTTACATGTAACATGATAATCTGAAGTATGTTTTCCAGTGACCTTCTTAAAATCTTTGTGAGATACCTTTCCTACATCCACTGATGAGATCTTCGTGTTTAAATCAGTGTTCGCTGGGTGTCTAGCATTAGCAAGAGGGTCCGCGGTTGCTGTGTTGATTCTTTTGGAGCCTAATGGGGAAAACATATGCTCTGCTTGCTGAGCAGGTATAGTGTACCATGATTTAGAGCACAAGTAAACAAATTCACCTATTGACTGCTATTGAAATTCTAGGTTAGAGTTCCTGTTGGAAAATTCCTTTTATAGCTGCCAGCTGTGGCGCTAGATGTTGAAAAAGATGGCACCGCAGTCCGTTAGGTTAGTATTTTGGCTTCTGAATATAGTTCAATCTTGCATTGTCAGTGTGTGCTAACTTCTTCATGGTAGCTATCATAACTTAGACAAGTTTGATGGCATTGCAACCTACTTATATTAAGAGTTGCAGTATTCATCCATTTTCAATTTTATTGCTGAGTACTAATAGAAAATAACTTGGTAAAATTATCTGATTTTAGTCATTTGCCAGCTGGATATCTGAGGTTGAGGTTTGAACTCCGAGTCTTTGAATATATTTGCAAGCTGTGGAGATTACCTTTTATCCTCTTTCTTCATGCTAGTTGATTGATAGCATTCCACATAGTTGTACTGAGTTATACCACACTTCGGTACTGCGAAAAATAACTCGCGTCTCCTCCCTCGCGTCGCCCCCTTTGGGCAACTTGAGGGCGCCCGCCGCCGCTGCCCACAAGAGCAACCCTAGCGCCCCTCCCCGGCCGCCGCTGCCGCCCACTGGCGTGTGGCGGCGGCCCACGCCGACCCCCAAAAGAGGCCACCGTCGCGTCCAGCTACTCCCCTCCCCTCCAGTCCTCGCCCTGCTCCCCTCTCCTCCACCACCTTCTGTGGGGTTCTCCGGCGAGTTGGCTGTACGACGCACCGGATCAGGGCCGCCGGTGCCAGATCTGCCCTCTCCTCGCTCGGATCCGCCCTCCCCTCGTTGTCTCCGTGCGTGGCCGCGGCATATTTGGAGGCTGTTCCTGTGGCTTGTGGCGTCGCCATGGCGTCCCCGTGGTGCCAGGGTACCTAGTCTACGGCCGATTTCGGGGTCCCCTGGGTCGGATCAGCCACTACGCTACCCGGATCTGCTGCTTCGGTGCCAGGATCACCCGCGACTGTCGAGGTTGGGTCCATCACCTTCTCGTGCCCTCGGCGCGGGGTCGGCGCCTCTTCAGTGGCCATGTGTGGCGCAGGTGGGTTCCTCACCGTGCAGCGCTGGGCCGAGCCACGCTATGGTGGTACCCGCGTGTGGGGGTGGCGGCCTCTTCCCGCCCTTGCTGGTGCCGGTGGCCACGGTCTGGGGTGCGCGTGGCCAGTCACAACAGTCGGCGGCCTTCTTGCCAACTGCGGTGGTGTCAAGGATGCTGCGATCATGTGCAGTGCTGTGCTGGTGGCCTTGACCTGTCGTTGATGTCGCCACTGCAGGTACTAGGGGTGGCCTGCCGTGACGGACATTCAACAACTGGGTGAAAACTTGCCGGGCTCACCCGGGCCGGCGACAATGGCACAACAAGCGTCATATGCCTCACTGGAGGTGTCGTCGAAGCTCCTTCTGTTTGGGTAGATTGTGGTTGAGAGACCTACTCCTGCTTCTACTAGCGTTGTTGGCGTCTGTGGATGGCAAGACCCTTCCTGGAGGCTTCGCTGGAGCACTAATGCAACCTTCCTCCTGCCACTCTCATCGGAGTCGCTCCTTGTCTATGCCTGTGTGTGACTCGTCGTCATCCTCACAATTGTTCATCAAGTACTTGGTGTCGCCATCGTTGTCCACTCCGCAGCGGCTACCTAGTTGTTGGCGGATGTTGTTGGTTCTACCCCGCAGTGGCTACTTGGTCGCTGGGGAAGCTCTCTTCTACGCAGCGGCTACCTGGTCGTTGGCGCTCTACTTCGCAGCGGCTACCTGGTCATTGGCAATCGTTTCGTTCATACCCCGCAACGGCTACCTGGTCGCTGGGGAAGATCTCTACCATCTTGGCGACCATTGCGTGAATTTATTTTTCGTTTGTAGGCATAGTTGGTTTGTGTGTTGAGGCAGGGTTGACACCCCCCAGTCTATTCTTGCTTTTGTCTGTGTTTTTGTGTTTATGTCTTTGGGGCTTTGCCGATAATCTTTGGATTACTTGTGAGCCCTTTGTATTCATGCTTTGGCTTTTCTTTTGCCTCTTCCTCTTAATGAAATACGGGTAAAAGACCCGGTCACGGAAAAAAACACTTCGGTACCGCTGGTTGAACTGAAATGTTTGTCCTCGGTTAATTGAACTTCTGCACACTTTTGTTGCTTCCCTTCTGTGAAAAATTCATACTCTTCTCACTTGGTTTTCCATGATAGTGAACCACACCATTCGTGTATGATATGTGTTTATCATGCTTTTCTCACGATGATAGCCACATACTGTGGCATTTATTTAACTGAACTTTTAGTCATTGTCTGGTTTCACTGCCCGGTTAAAGCACCATCTAGAAGAGTGATATCAAGTATCTCTGCTGGTTCTAGAAAAAAATAGGCAGTGATACACACATCACTGATACGCTGGTTCAGTGCTATCAACTTGATATCACTGCCAGTTTAATTTGGGACCCAACAGTGCTACCATTGTCCACTACCGAGATTCAAAACCAGTAGTGATGCACGGTTTGGACCGGGCAGTGATGGGGCATCTTGCAGTAGTGGTAAGAGAGAGCCGGTGAGAGTGGTAGGCAATGCCGCTAGGGGGCAAAAGTTGTCTCGGTTAGGGTAGCACGGGTGGTTTTGATGGCTGGCAGGAGGCCATGGCGCTGCAGAGGCGCCAATGGCAAGGCGCGAGGTAGTCCATGTGGTAGGGCCCGTGGCCGGGTACAATCGTGCGACATCCAGTGGTGGCTTATGGATGATGAAGATTGAAAATATAACGCAGGCAACGCTAGGACGTGGGTCGCAAGGCCACTAACATCACCCAGGTTATAACAGCCCCAACATGCAGTGGTGGACCCAGGATTTTTGTACGGCGCACAAAAAAATTTCAATGCAATTTGGTAAATTCAATTAGCAATTTGTTAACTATGTGTTTGGTTATGGAACCACCTGGGTTGGGTTGGGTTGGGTTGGGTCGGACCTGACCAGTTTTTTTTGGTTAGGTTGGATCCACCTCGTGTTTGGTTGATAGAGTTAGGCCTGATCCTTCTTTGTTTGGTTGGAAAGCAAATGGATGTGGGATGAGGAGGGGATAGGAGACTGACACATGGGGCCGTCTGTCAGCCTCAAGCACACCATCTTCCAACTCCGTCTACATCTAGCCTCGCCCGCGCCAGCGCTCGGCCTCCCACGCCACCTTGAGCCGCTCCACTCAGCCTCACGCTCGCCTTGCCCACGCGTAGCCTCGCCGCTCAACAGCTGCCCGCATGGAGGAGGCCGTGGAGCTTCCTGTGCCTCGCTAGGAATCCAATGTCGCCACGCTGCCACCCAGCCCCCCCAGCCCTGCCTTGCATGGCTCGCCTTGCCCCTCGCCTGCGTATGCGTCGTGCCGCTTTGCCCGCGCCTGGTCGTCGTAGCCTCAGCTCGCGCAAGTGCCACCGGCGAGGGGCCCTACACCGCAACCTCCGTTCCTGCAAAGCTTCAGACTGTGCTTATCTGCGCCCCCTCCCCTGCGCCGTTGCCTCCGCGCCCGATGCCACTCAGCTCCGCACTCGCGAGAAGTGGGTTGGCTCTGATTTTTCTGGTTTGGAGGGACATGGGCAACCCACATTTTGGTGGAATATTCCTTGTCTAGATGATCCCAACCTAGACACTCCAAAAAAAGGGTCAAACCCACTTGAACCTCTCAACCAAACACACCCTTAACAACTTACAACTATAGATTATTTGTCCCATAGTTTGATATACAAGTATTAAAATGCACAATAAATTTCAAATTTAATTAGTCTACCATATTTTAGTAAGAGCGAGTCATGAGATTAAGGGCCTAGGGCAAAAAACTATATGAGAGGCCCTCTTTCACCTCATAATATTTCCATGGACTAAAAGAATCTTCTTTACCTTAAAGTTAATAAAAAGACAAATATAATTAAAAACGCTTACTTTGTCACTTGTTACTCATTAAAAACCTAACAATTGAGAATTTGAAATCACCAAAGGAGCTCAGTATTGAGAATTTGAAATCACCAGAGGAGCTCGGTAGGCCTGAAACAACAATGTTTGTCCACAACATGAATGGCTTGTAATTTGTAAATTACAAGATATTGTTTTGTGAGTTGTGATGCTAAAAGGAAAAATATATAATAGGAGTCAGAGTCAATCAATGGTGGTTTTGTCAATGAGTCATCCAAATCAATCACCAATCTACGATTCAAATGTTCAATTTATTTTCAGCCAGGGCCTCGGCTCGGACCTTGGGGACGATGGACATACATGCACCTGGCTGGAGACATGGCATGGCGTGGAGTGGAGACAAACGTACACGTAGCGTGTGTTTGGTTTTTGGTTGAAGTGGGTTGGGTTGGGTCCAACCCATTTCTCTGGGTTGAATTGAACACATTTTATGTTCGGATGTGAGGATATGTTTGACCCAGTTTTTTGTTTGGATAGAGGAGTGGAGAGAAGTGGGTTGGATGCCAGTCTAACAACGTTAGCAACAACCGTCAATGGGTCCCACCTGTCATCCACTCTTTTTTCTCATCGCCGCATGGATTCCAGCCCCCATCTCCGCTGCTCGCCGGCACTTGCTGGACCTCGGCGCCCATCTCCCGGAGGTCAGCGGCGGCAGAGATCCTCGGCCCAGCGCGGCGCAGCTCCCTCGGGCCACCACCTCTCTGCCGGCCATGGAGGCCGTCGCCTTCACCCCGCCCCACGCAGGCCTCGCCGGCCATGGAGGCTGCCGTCTTCGCCCCACCCGCGCAGGCCCCGCCGGCCACCTCCTCCCCGCCATGCTCCGGTCTGCGACGGTGACCCGCGCCGACGACCACTCACCGAGCCGCGCCCGTGCTACTCCGCCTCACCGAGCCCGCGCCAGCGACCGCCTAGCGCCGCGCCCGACTGCTGCGAGTGCCGTCAGGCTACCGCGAGGGCCATCGGAGCCGCCTCGAGCGCCGCCACCCGCAGGGGCCGCCGGGGCCGCCTCGAGCGCCGCCGCCTGCTGGGGCCGCCTCGAGCGCCACCGGGGCTGCCGGTCCCATCCCCGTCGTCCGAGGAGGAGGGCCGGAGGAGCAGAGGAGGAGGAGGGCCGGAGGAGGCAATCACCAGGGCCGGGATGCGAGAAGAAAGAGAAGAGGAAGACGGAGTAGCGACGCCGTGCATGTGGGTTGAGATGGTTCGCTTGTTTCGGGTGGATGAAACCAACCCGCGTCTGAGGAGAATATTCCCTTGCTGGAACGAACCCAACACACTGTATTTTTAACCAAACAGGGGTCCATCAGGGTCCAACCCGCACCAACCCGTGTCAATCCGCACCAACCCCCAATCAAACACACGCGTACTGAGTCGTGCCATCGGCAGTTTTTTCTCGTGGTATTATTGGCGACTCACCGGTGTGTCCATCATAATCGCATGACGTGATTGGCCGCTGTCTGCTAATCATGTCTATTTTCTTAGGCATGCTCCAGCCCCGGACATACTTCTGGGTCCGCCCATGCCAGCATGATGAGTGGAAAACGAAGACAGCTAGTAACCTGTCATGGGTGTCGATATAGTGGTACAAGGATTAAAAAACTCGACCAACCTGGGAGGGATTTGTGGCACTAGTGAGAACAATTGAAATGAGGATTAGCATTGTGCTAATGCTAACTCTAATAAATGATCTTATTCTGTGTTACTGTATATCTTTAGGGACAAAGTATGGATGACGGTAATATATAGAATCTGGATGGCGTCATATTTATGAGCCCAGAGTGTAGGGGCTTTGATATTTACATAAACTATATTCCGCCAGTAGGTTAAGCTAAGAGAAAATATCAATGACTGTACAGTACAGTTGACTAGTATGTACATGCATGGTCTTGGTAACTACGAATAATAAGAGGTACATCAATGTGCTGATCAAGACCAATCTTGCCATATCATCAAGATCTTATTACTTCCTCTGAATTCTTTTGCTAGAACTTTCTTCTTTCTTGAATGTAACCTTCAATACCATTATATTGTTCCTTCCTACTCGAAAAAAACCCCATCAACAAGGGGCATGCTCAAGTAAATTTAGAGTGTTCTGTACATACAAGAATATTAATTTGCACAATAATATAAAGGACTGAAGAAGCAACAACACATCCAATAATTTTCTAGATAAAAATAAGTGATATAAATTTTGTGTGCTGGATTGATGACCGACACCAAATGGAGAGGCAACATTTGGATTAAATACAACACTCCCATATTTAGAATCAAACCTGCGTAAATTTATTGAATAATGAACAACACGTTTACTGACATACTCCCTCCGTCCCAAAATATGTGTCGATTTCGCTTCTCGAGAAAATAACTGCCGGCAATTATTTATTAAAATATATAAATATTTATGCCAAGTAATTAGTATCATCGGAGAGACATTTACGTCTAGTTTTTTTAACAAACTTATTTGGAGATACAAATATTCCATGTATTTTCTAAAAATTGAGTCAAACATATGGCGCGAAAACCCAAAACGTCACTTATTTTGGGACGGACGGAGTAAGATTAAATAGAACAGTTATATCTTAAAAATTTCCTTAGCCATACAACTAGCTCGCTGGTAATTATCTATATTTTCTCCATAGTAAAGTACTAAAGTTATACTAGCTAAATGATATCAAGAGTGACCAAGCAGCTGCATGCACTCAAGCTAGTTAAAATTGAAGATCAGACATGTCAAAGCTAGTCGGCTGATTTTTTGTAACCTCACTAAGTAGGTTCACCAGATCTAGAGAACAAAAATCAATTCATGCAATAAAATATTTATATAAGGTAAAAATACAATATACTTGCTGGATAATCCTTCGGAAATAAGAGTTCTCATAACTGTAATCACCCTGCCGGATAGGCATCTCTTCATGGAAGAAGGAAGATCAACATTGTAAAAATATGGATGAATAGATGGAAGCAATGAAACGTGAACATGTGTTGCTTGGGATGAAGAAATATACATGAAATTTCGATGGCATGGCAGATCTCGATTCTCAGGATCCAGCACTGTTTCATAGGGCGGTCTGTCATTGCGCCCATCACATTATGGAACAAGACTGCGGTGGAACCTAAGATGGGAGAAAAAGAATACCAATTAAAATTTACTACTTCAAAAGAGTCATGGACTTATGACTCCCATTTTGTTGGCCTAATAAATAAATAATTAGAGAAGACTGACATTGCTTCAATGACTCTAAAGCTAAACGAAGCTAAGTTAGTTTCCATACCGTTGATCAAACATCTAGCCGGAGAGAGAAAAAATAAAAAAATTGTTTATCTACTTATCTTGTTGACTTTTGTAGGACAAGGAACAGTTATAACAGAGCCCTTGTTTTACAGGACTGACTAAAAAAAGGCTAGGGGAAGAAGATAGTTCATTACCAACACTATTTTTAATGGAAGGGATCTTCTGTGGATGTGGAGCCTTGGACGGTTGGGATGGGAGATAACAGCTTTCCTGATGGTTTCCTCCAACTCCATTGCAGTTATCTCAGGTTCCGGGAAACAATCAATTTCGCAGGTAATTCTTACAAGGTGTGAGAGGTTCCTGATGCCAAAGAGAAACTCTTTGCTTGTCTGGTCAAACCTTTCAGCTGCTTTGAACATGAGCACAAGCTCTTCCAGCTTTGGCATCGATCCAGCTCCAAATTCCAAATCTAACATGCGTGGATCTGTCCCATCAATTTTGAGGTACTTCAGATTCGGGAATCCATGGTTAACACTGATTTTTAGTTGTCCTCTATTGCTGGCTCTTCGTTCTGGAGTCACATCTTGTTCTGGTCCTTGCATCCTCCTAGGATTACTGGATGATCCGGTTGCTACATCCATGTCTTGTTCTTTTCTCCTTTTCCTAGTTCTATCCTTCTCCTCGTCCACCACCTCCTCCTCCTCCTCCTCCTCCTTGTGCTCCTTTTCCTTCATCTTATTCTTTTTAAGCTTCTCTTCCTTCTTCCCCTGTACATACTCTTCCTTGTCTCTCTTATTCTCCTTACTCTTTGTTTTATCCATCCCGTTTTCCTTCTGCTGGTGTTGATGCTTCTGTTGCTCGTGCTGTACATAGATAACAAGCTGCTCCAAAGCACGAAGATTACCAAGGATGATAAGACCATCTCCGTTGATTTCCTTCATGCAAAGGCTTAGTTGTTGTAGATTACCCAGTGATAAGTTGATCCAATTTGGAAGGGATGAACGAGAAGGGGAAGAGGAGGTAGTGGTGGAAGTAGAATAGGGAGAAACTGCTGGAGTAAGAGGAGGAGGAGACATGGATGTAGCAACCTGATCATCCGGTAATCCTAGAAGCATGCAGCAGCAACATATTCTGACTCCAGAATGAGAGGAGGAGGATGAGGAGTCCCGAGCTCCGCCTTCTTTTTTGTTCCGAGTTCTCTTGATGACAAGTCTCTTGAGGCTGGAGGGAGGTGGGGACCATGATTTATGCAAGAATCCATCGTTTTGATCCTTGCCTACATAAATGGAAAGAGAATGAAGGTTAAGTTTGCCAAGTTTAGTTATAGAAGAGACCATATTTTCTATACACACATTCCATCTCCCTACATCATTATTTCCATTAGATTCTAGTGATAAGCTCATATCCCTCAGATTTGTTAGCTTACTCAGCTCTAGCCAAAAATTGTTTGACTGCTTTAGGACATTGATCAATCGTAACTCCTGCAGTGTTAACATGTTTCCTATTTTATCTGGTAACTTGACCTCTTCATCAATAGGTAGACTGATCAGTTGAGCAATTTGAACAATTGATGCTGGTAGCTCTGTTATTTTGTTTCCCTTAAGATTCAGTGTTTCTAAATACTGCAATCCTTCTAATTTCTCTGGGAGCTTATGTATTTTTGTATTCTTGAGACTTAGGTACTTCAATTGGGATAACATCCGTATGGCTTTAAGACAATGATGCTCTTGAGATAGATCACAATCCTCTATGTCCAGAACTCGAAGAATCCGGAACTCCCAGAGAGGTGGAAGTTCATCAAAGTTCTCAAATACTGTAACTGACCGAGCATGAGAAAGAATCAATCCACCAGATAAGTTGTCATATTCTTGATCAATATTCTTGAGAGAAAGTCGACGGACCTTCTTCTGTTGCCCAGTAATTTTGTTTGGAACACCATAGATTGTAACAAAGTTGTCTTCAATGGACTTGGACACAATAAAGTCCAGAATAATGTCATGGACCTCACATGTCTTCACCTCACCAAAGACATTTGTTTGAACTGGTTGAATTAAGGACCTGTTAATGAGCTCAAGGAAACACCTCTCTCCCTTTTCATTTGGGGTGGATCAACGTTCTTGAGGAATGAACCCCTCAGCAACCCATCTTCTTACTAAACTCTTTTTTTCAATTGCATATTTATGTGGAAATATACTAATGTATAATAGACAACTTTTCAGATGATGCGGAAGGTCAAGATAACTAAGGGATAATATCCTCATCATTGCTTGGATACCCCTATCTCTTTCAGGTGAATGACCAATTGAATTTGCCACTTGATTCCATTGATCCTCTGTCTGTGCTTTGTTGGCCAACAAACCAGAGACATGAATAATAGCCAAAGGTAAGCCATTACATTTCTTCAGGATTTTATCAGAAATATTTTTGAGATGAGATGGGCATTGATCTTCAGAACCGAAAATTCTACCAAGGAATAAACTTTTTGAGTCCATAGCACCAAGGGGACTTAAGTTATAAACATGGTTCTGATGTGAAGGGCAGGAAGATTTAGCTATCTCCATGGTACGTGTTGTTGTGATAATTACGTTACCACCTATACTCCTGGGAAACGCACACTTTATGGTGTTCCATACTTCTACATCCCATATATCATCAACCACAATCATGTACCTGCATATGGTTTTAGGATAAACTATTAGCATGGATTTTTACATCACCTAGATGGATGTTAGACAAATTGCAAAAAAAAAAAAGGATGTTAAACAGTGATACATGATGCCAAATTATTTACTGATAAATAAAATAGGCAGCTACTCCGGTACCCCCTTCTAAAAAAATTACATGGATTTTAAAGCAGTCAATCTGAGTCCCGCCTGGGACACGGCCCGTCCAACACCAACCCCAGTCAAGCCCAATCGACAAACGTCCGTGAAGGTCTCCTTGACATCGTCATCCCGTCCCATGAGACCGTGTGTCCGTGACCCCGTCCGCCGCCGTTTCACGCGTCGCTACTCCTCTCCTCGATCCCATTTCTTCCTTCGTGCCGCCTACAAGCCGCCGGCGATTCCTGATCGGCAGTGGCCATGCCTCGGGCCACCGAACCCCCATCGCCCCCACGGCGATTACCGGGCAGACGAATCCCCGCCTCACCGCCTCCTTCCCCGCTTCCGACCGCCACAACTCGCCGGGGCTGAGCACAACCGATCATTTTTACTTGATATTTTAAAATATTTGCATAGTACAGCTTTATAAAATAATGTGTCTAAATTTTGCATATTAGTTATACGAAAACGGTGCCGCAACTAAGTTCATAATAGAATACTTCTTAAAGTAATGTACAAAATGATGTATTGAAGACCAAGGGCATGTTTGAATGACGACCTGGCTGGCAGCTGCCTACCAGGCAACACATCCTGGCCACAGGCATAGCAATTCGGAAGCCTAGTGGCCTTGCCTGGCTCCTCAGCTTCCTGGGACGCAGCATCCAAACAGGCGTCTAATGTCAATATAGACACTTTAGGACTATACCAGAGGAACTATACTGAATGTAAAAGGCCGTACTTGTTATGGGCTCAAACCCGGGCCAACAATCACTACCTAGCTATGACTGGTCTGCATGGTTAATTGGCTATCAAGTAGACTATATGTAGCTTCAAGATTGTTCTATATTATAGAACATTATTACATGCCAGTCCTCTTTTTAATTTTCAAATGAAGGATAAGCAATTTAAGGGGAATTCAGTGATAGATAGGTTTTTCAGTGCCAGTTCATGGCTACAACCGGTAGTGATAGGCCGTTTTATAAATAAAATTCATTCATATGAAGTCAGATCAAGACAAACTTTGTATGAAAACACTACTACGTGGCATACACATAGCTCGCTGCTGGGGGTGGCTCCTAGATTATATACGTTTTTTTTTCTCTTTGTATAATCATCAATTTTGGTTTGATGGAAAACCATAACACACACTACCGGGTCCAGACTAGAACGGACAGTGATAAAGTCAATCACTGCCGATTGCCCTCCTGCAGGGTTTGGACCCAGCAGTGATGGACGACTCTGGAGTACCGGGAGCTTATATACTGGTAACCATGTTTTCAGATCTGTCTTTCTAGAAACTACTAAAAAAAAAAAAAGAGGCTCTCGCGCTGTGCGGGGTCTGGGGAAGAGATTTCTGCGCCAAGCCATACCCGCACATAATGTGCGGAGGCCGGGGCTCGAACCCTGGACCTTCCGGTAACAGACGGTAAGACACTACCGCTGCACCAGGGCCGCCCTTCTTTCTAGAAACTACTAAAAAGAAAAAAAAATCAATGGCACAGCTCATTATCACAAAACTACCTGAACATCACAAATTTAAATTATTCATTTTCTGTTACAGGGGCATGGAGTACCATTTCCTACCCAATTATTCTATATAAGACATCATAAACTTCAATTATTTATCATCTTGTAAAGGTCCATATGCATACATGTAATTTTTTTTAAGAAAATCCATGGATGCCAGTTGAAAACCCAATTATTCCATATGCATAATGTAATTTGTATGTCTGTAATTTCATTGTTTGGACATCTAACCGGTGTTCCTCCTTCCATGATAATAAGCAGGCCCCCGCATCTGCTTGTGGAAGGAATTTGCATACAGGCAGATGAAGATCATGGCTGCTATCCGAGTGCATTTCTTCAAGTTCAGACTGACAGATGAATCCAAGGAACAGACATACAAAACAATGTTTACCCTCCAGATGGATAAGCAGGGCCTTCATCTGTATGCACAACCAGGTTCTGCATGAACCGGCCAAACGAGTTGCTGCATCCTTTTCTTTTATGCACTGAACCCTAAAGTATTTACATAGTATAATATAAAAAGAATAATGAAGAAAAGCATGTGACAATTCTTTTCTGTAAATGCAATATGAGCAATGATTTCCTGTACCCTAATTACCATCCCAGAAGCATTGAACGAAGCATGGTAAAGAACCAAAATGCAGGGCAAAAACTGGACAAACAATTGCAGGGTACCAATGAGAAAAGAAATAGAATCGAACTCATGTGCCGATGGATGCAGTATACAATAGTAATTGCCTATACTTCTGTTTGCACGCTAGCTCAGCGTACCACATTCCCTAGTACATTTTACAATCACATTTTTTACTTTTATTACAAAATTCAGTTTGCTACTAAATACTTATGATACAAATGCACAAAGTACACCTGAAAATCTTCTGCAGTCCGACAATTCAGAGATACAACAATGTGATGGTGACAGAGTTGAAGATACCAGATTGGCTACTCGGATTTCCAAGAAGACAATGGAGGGGTCTCAGAGTCCTTCCAGGTGAGGGTAATTTCAGCATAACGGTCACCCAAGACTTCACCTGCAGCAGCATACGACTCGAGTTCGGCCATCTCATCTGGTGTCAACTTCACAGATAGTGCCTCCACGTTCTGGTTGAAGTTCTCGATTTTTGTTGTGCCAGGTATGGGGCAAACATCGGTTCCCTGATGGTGAACCCAAGCCAATGCTAGTTGTGATGGTGTGCAACCCTTTTTTGCTGCCATTGCGTTCACACGCTCGAATATCTTAGCATTCTTGTCAATATTCTCTGGTTGAAATCTAGGCAAATACTGCAGAAGTTTGAAATCCTTGTTACAAAGAGGCATTAGACAATTATTTTTATTTCTTTTTCTTCAAGCATTGTGTATGGGACCCTTGTATATATCAAAAATATGAGCAGAATAAAAAAATGTATCTAAGATCAAGGAAAGTTTTAAAATTAAGGATAGCTGAACCATGTATTATGCATATATAGGTAATAGTTTGAGTTCACCTTGCGGAAGTCCTGCTCTGACATTGAGTCAACTAGTTTCGCTCCACCACACAAGAACCCTCTGCCTAGTGGACTGTAAGCTACAATTCCAATTCCAAGTTCTCTAAAATAGTTACAGAAAGGTGGTAATTCAGAAGTGAGCTTCCTACTTATTGACTGCACAACTCCAGTGTTTGACTGCTCATGAAACTACCTGCAAGTGGGAATTATATCTTCTTCCACATCTCTAGACCATAATGACCATTCAAGCTGTACTGCAGTGATAGGATGCACTGCATGAGCTCTTCGGATTGTTGATGCAGATGCTTCGGATAACCCAATATACTTTATCTTTCCTTCTTCCACTAGTTTCTTGAGTTCACCAATCTAGCAACAGAAAAATAAGATAAACTCTGTTATATAAAAGGAAACTGTTCATGGCTTACAAAGTGCAGTATGGATTGTAAGAGAAAGTAAAACTATAAACATGACATCATATGCGAACTGACAGTAATATAAATGGCACAAAAAAAGAAAACGATAGTTTCACAGGGCATCCCCTGACCGGCATTTCCGGCTTCCACTTGTATGTTCACGACCATCCACATCCACATGTCACATGCCACAACTACCAAACAAAGCAATCAAGTGGGGAAGGAACACTGCACTCACCGTGACCTCGATCGGCACCTTCTTGTCGATGCGGTGCTGGTAGTAGAGGTCGATGCAGTCGACGCCGAGCCGCTTGAGGCTGCCTTCACACGCCGCCCGCACATATGCTGGGTCACCGTGGACATCCCACTTGCCGTCGGTGTAGGTGACTGCAAACTTGGTGGCCAGCTCGATCTTCTCCCTTACCCCGCCTTGAAGCGCCTTCTCAGAATCCAGAAGCATTACATCAAGCATCTTCAGTGCAAACTTGAAAATCGCCAAAGAAATCTAACAACAACAAGGATCTAAAACCGACCTTGCCCAGCAGGATCTCGTTGGTGTGCGGGCCGTACATGTCGGCGGTGTCGAGGTGGGTGACGCCAGCGGCGACAGCGTGGTGGATGAGCTTGATCATATCGGGCTCGGGCTTGGGCAGACCGTACATGTAGGACATGCCCAAGCAGCCGAGGCCCTGCGCGGAGACCTCTAGCCCCTGCGAGCCCAGCTTGATGCGGGGGACGGACACGGAAGAGGCAGCCATGGCAGGTGCTGAAAGATGATCGTCGTCGTCGGCCGGTGATGCTCTCGATCTCGGGTAGTTGGTGCGCCTTGGTGGTGCTGTTGACCTCCGTGCCAGCGGGCCAGTGGGACTGGAAAACTAGATGTCAACGACTCAACGTCCACTGCCCCTGCACATGTGAGCCGGCCAAAACATGTACAGTTGCAGTTTCAAATAGGGAAAATTCTTTTTTTTTTAATCTCTGACTATCATCAGACTTTCGATTTCTTCTTTCAACTCCAAAACAAGAAGTCTTCCTAAACCGTTTAAACTACCTGTTGTCCCAATGGTTTTCAAGTTGGTTTCATTGTTTTTTTAAATAAAAACACTAAAGATGGATTCGGATGTGAACAAATCAAATGAAGTATTTAGATCTCATAAAATATATATATAGAAGCTTTTTGCGTCTAAGAAAATGAGAAAAATATCCAAACAATCTAAAATTTTCCATGACATTCTAATCATTACCTAAATATGTTTTCAAAAACTTTCCAAAATATGATATGCGACCAACATGAATGAAACATGTACATCTAATGTTAAACTCATTCATGATGAACTCATTTCATGTTTTTATCGATGGAAGTTTTTAAATGAGATATTCATTAATAGAATGTTTTGATAATTTATAGATATTTTTTTTGGCCAAACGATGCTAGATCAATGTGTCTAAGACACTCTGACAGCACCTCCAAGGTCCTAATTTTGAATTCTAGTGGGAGAAAATTTTAGGCTGGTCTAAAAACATCCCCTCCCTCGTCCTCATACCGGCCAATTCTCACTTGGGCAACAAAAAGACCACTGGGGTGTATGGATGGGGGAGGGGGTTCGGGGATTTCTCGCCAAGTGAGAAGACATTTTTTCCTTAATTTGAAAGTTGTGGTGGCAGTCTTAATTGCCTCGGTCGAGTTTTTTTAATTTATAGACATTTTCTCATTTTCATAGAGCGAAATATAATTACTATAAGCTTCTAGAGATATTTTTGTTCTTATATAGGTATCTCATGTCTATTCATAGGATTTTTCTCAAAATTATAGTAGTAAGATTAAAGATATTTGTCATCCTTTAGAAAATCATATCTAGTGTTTATTTAATTTTTAATTATTAGTTTAAGAAAACTAAAAGGACTAATTTAATTAGTTTAGAAAGTTTTTTTTAGAATTATACAATATAACATAGACGCTCATAATATATACACACACTCACCCACCCGTAAACAATACTAAGGCGACCTAGGCAAATGGGCCTAGCATAGCCAAAGTGTAAAAAATCGAGAATAATTAGGGCCGGTATAACTAGCTTTCCCCAGGCTTGGGCAGCGGGGGTTCTCAACAGAAACAAAACCATTCCCTAAAAAGAAACGAAATAAAATTCAGTTTGCTACTCATGGTAAAAACCTGCAGAGGCGGGGAATGAAACTTTTTTTTTTTTTTTGATGAAACGGCGGGGAATGAAACTTGATACAATCTGCTGCAGATGCCGAAGATTAGATGAAGATGGTGGTCACTTGTTTCTGAAATGCAAGGAAGTGAAAAGAGTTTGGACGGAACTGAATCTGGAAGCTGTTCGCTGTCAGTTGTCTCAATGTATGACACCAAAGGAAATGATGCAGATCTTTCTGAAGCTGGAACCTAAAATGCAGATCACGGTCATTTTGTTGCTTTGGCTCTGGTGGGATGAGAGAAACAAGTTCGGAGAAGAAGGAAGAATAAGATCGGCGGTGGAAGTAGCTGACAGCTAACAAATCCAGGAGACGGGCCCTCAACCTCTATTGTCGGATTCTCGTCAGTGTCCAAAATGGGCAAGGCCGCGGCAAGGGGATTTTTCAAAGTTAACTCTGATCGACTGTACGATCACAGGACAGGGCTCAGGCGGCTGGGGCGTTGTCATCTGAGATAATCAGGACTCTGTGGTGGCAGCAGGTGCAGGTAAAGAATCGTTCTTGCAGAGTGCCTTCCATGCTGAACTGCTTGGCTGCATAGCCGGCCTAAAAGCAGCGCCACATTTGGCAGTACGCAAAGTGGTCCTTGAGACGGATGCCTCTTTAGTGAAGACGGCCATGGAGGATGAAGCATATCATCTGTCATCTATGAGGAGGATTATCATTGAACTCCGGTTATTGTTGATGACGAATTTTGCTTGTAGCAAAGTTAGTATGTGTCATGTAATTAAGTAGCAGATGCCATAGCGGCATATGGGTGCAAGTTTTCAAGTAATATGACAATCACTTGGGATAATGTACCTCACTTTGTTGAGGATTTGGTGACCAGCGATTCTGTAGTCGGATGAGTAATGAATTGCACGCTTCAAAAAGAAAAAAAAGACTCTTGATACAAATACACATGGTTATTCATCGAACCAGTGGTTTTATTAAGCTTCAAGCTACTCATGGTAAACACTCTTGATACAAAACAAGGCATGTAATACACACTAAGTACCAAACATCATATGTCATAGCTCGCAATATGGAAAGCATCATATGGATGCTTTTGCAAAGTGCACCTGATCATCTTCTACAGTATGATAATTTGGACCTACCGGCTCAGTCCTTCAGAGATACTCATAGGGATAAGGTTACGTACGTGTATTCAGGGTGAGGGTGTGTACGTATGTGTGGGCGCCTACGTTGTACCATGTATTCTCAAAAAACTTCAAGACCTGTCTGCCGGCTCAGTCTTTCAGAGATACTCATATGGGTAAGGTTACGTACATGTATTCATAGGGTGAGTGTGCGTACATATGTGGATGTCTATGTTTTACCGTGTATTCTCAAAAAGGAAAAAAACCACCCTAGCGGGTCCACGTTGTACCGTGTATTCTCAAAAAGGAAAAAAAACACCCTGGTGGCTCCTTTCCTCGACCTGACATCCTTCTTCTCCACCATGGTAGCGCCCCCTCCTTCGATAGCGGCGTCCCCCCACCCCCACCCCCACACAAGGAGGAGCTCCCAGACATGGTGCTCCTTGCGCTATGCTCTCTCTCTCTCTCTATCTCTCTCTCCCCCCCTATGTTGTTGCAAGCATCACAGGACGATTGGAGTTGAAGAGATAAAGCACAAAAAGGAGACAATGAATAATGGTCACACAAAGATATTGTAAGACACAAAGAAGATGGCTACATGGATGTGGGTGTGAGTGAAAATAAATTGACTAAGAATGTGCACAACATATATATGAGATGTTAGGATGGGTCGCACCTAAATAGATAAAACTTCCAATAATATGATGATACTGAGTCGGATCAATGAGAGGTTCAACGTCACTAGCATGAATCTGAAGATTAAGCTCAATTGGAGTCTCAGCAGTGTGACGATCAATGAGGAAAGAGCAAGCAAGAAGATCTTGAATGTATTTTCTTGGGACAAATAAATGCTATCAGAGAAGGAAGAGACCTCAGTCCCAAGAAAATAGTGAAGAGGACCAGGATCGAACATAAGAAACTTCTCACGGAGACATGCCTTATATGATCATCACACTACTGAGATGTGCCTTGAAAAAGGCAATATACTCAAAATCATCGCTAGAAATAATCATATCATCAACATAAAGTAGAAGAAGAGTGTACCACCAGATGAAGTGTGAATAAACAAGGCAGGGTCATAATCGCTTGGCTTGGTGAAAAACTGTGGTAGTTGTGACAGAACTGACCAATTTATTAGAGCACAAGCACATAATTCACCATTAGCGCGGCAAACTACATGATTGAGACCTAATAAACCCGGTAGTCATACCGAAATCTCGAAGGATTTTAAACTTTTCCGGCACGACCAAGATCGTAATAGTTTAGCGTTCCCATTCACAAGTACATAGTTCGCACATAGTTTAAATCATCGGAGTATGAATAAAGTTATTACAACCCAAGTTCGAATTTCAAAATAAAGCGGAAGCAATTTAGTTCAAATCCACACACGCACTTAGTTCAAATACAGTGCCAGTCCCTTGGTCAATATCCAGCAAAAGCATCAAGTAGAGAGGAGTGACCATGCCCAAGGTCTAATCATCTCCCAAAGCGGGATAGAAGCAGTTCTGATAATAGCCATATAACATCTCACCATCTGCAAAAACATGGAAAATAAAACCCTGAGTACGAGAATATACTCAGCTAGACTTACCCGTCATAAACTAAAATAAAGTGACTCCAAGGAGTATGCAAGGCTGTATAAGTAGGATAGCTGACTCATTTAATTACGAAAAAGCTTGCATTAAGGAACAATTAATAAGAACCTTCTAGCAATGTATTTTAATCTGATTAACCTTATCCTGCTACGTTAGCACCTGTACTAAACAAGCATGGTAATAATTATTCAACAAGAAGTAACCAATTTCGGTTGAGTATCTTTCTACCTCAACAGCTCAACCATCTCATCTCTTGTTCAAGTTCTTATTACGATGCCGCTGCTCAAGTCAAGTGTTCACTGTCCAGGAACGATGGCGATTATAATCGATTACTAACCAGCTGGCTGGTATTCCTCACATAAACCACACTCACCAGCCACGGTGAGCTACAGATCACCGACATTCAATTCGGAAAAATGCGCGAGATCAACAGGTACCATCGTACCCAGGAACCGTCCGGCTGCCTTATTCAGGGCGACCCTGACCTCGGACTTACTCTCCGCGTAACCTGTGGTCCCCCATCTTCACCAATACGATACGTACAGCAGGTCGACTCCTGTCCTAAACCAAAATTAGGCTTCGCGGTCGGAACGACTTATCCTTCCAGCTAAATGTGAAGCATAAATTCAATATGACTTGAGGACGTACAACGGACGGGGTCCTAGTTCGACACAGACGGGATAACCACACCAAACCTCCAGTTCAGTCTCAACACCAATCCCGCCCGGTCTCGATTTATTATCTCCACATGGTTATCCAAGATAACAATGTATTTAACCATTCCAAGTCACCACCTATAACTCGCGGATGACAGGAAATCACCCGACTTCTACCGATCTAGTTAAGCAGGGTTAAGCATATATTCGTACCTGAACCTAACAGGGTTGAAGTATAAACAGTGGCAAGGAATATAAGTAATGCAGCAATGGTATAAAACAACGTCTATAACTTAATGCAGCAAACAAGTAAAGGACTCAAGTTAGATATTTTGCAAACCACAGGGAGAATGCTCCGGGGCTTGCCTTTCAGGAAAGAGCTTGGCTGGTGGTCGGGACACTCCGGAAGATCAGCTTCGGGATCCTCTTCTGCTGCTGCTTCCCGCGCCAAAGCTTCCTGCTGGCCTTCCTCTCCTTGTGCTCCGGGAACTACCGTTTTGAGCTCTGACGATCCTGTATGATGCATAGTGCGTATGAATACCATGTATATATATATATAAATACAATGCTCATGCCGATGGTGAATGAATGCTCAGCTAAGATAAATGATATGATTTTTGAAACATATGAGATAAGCACATGCCATCTGCATTCTCTTCTACCGACAATTTTCCAAACAAGACTCGCATTACAATTTACTCACACACTATAGGGAATTATAAACAACCATTATTTTGCACACTACACTCTACTGAACCACAACCAATAGCAGATCACACATATCATAAATAGCATAAAAAGTATTTTTACACACATGAAATGATAACTCTAAAGCATTATTTATAATTAAAAGAAATCAGGGTATAACTACAACATGACTTTAGACTACTTAGAAAATTCTGTAAAAATTACAAAAGTTTAATCAGGTCTAATAAAGACTATCATAAAAATTTCAAGTTAAAACAGTAAATACTTTATCCTACACAACAATGACAAGGCAGCACAATTTCAGGGGCATAAAATACTTTGTACATAAAAGTATATCAAACAACAGGTCTCAGAACATCATTAGCTTTAGATTGACATAAAAACACTCTCTAAAAAGTTTCATGCACAAATTCCTTATATATTATTTATTATGAATTATTTATCATCACATGAAAATAGGCACCATAACTAGACAGATCAAACTTTCCACATGACATAACCTCATAACATTTTTCACAGATAGAGCATGATATAAGAAGACTAACAAACTTGGTCTCACATTTTTCTGAGCAACAGAGAATTACTTATGCATTTCCTAAGATAAAATCAATTAATAGAGATAAATAAAGCTATACAGAAAAGTTTCACAAATCCCACATTTCATATTTTTCATGCATAGATCATCTCATAAGAAAAATACTACAAGTTTAACCAACTCATTTGGATGAAAAATGAGCAAGTTATGAATTTTCAAAGGTTTAAACAAAATCTGGAAACAGTTTTGAAAAAGAAAAAGGAAAAACACTTTGCACCGGGGACCCTGAGTTTACCGGAAATCAACCAAGCCCTAATAGGTAATTCTCTGTGTCTGGCAATCTTGCACCAAGACCCTTAGGGTTCCCTACATTCTAACCCGATGGTCCTCGACGGCGGCGAGGCTCGGCCGGCTATCCTGGCGGCGCTCCGGCGACACCAACCGGCGGGGAAGAGAGAGGAGAACCGTGCGCATCGATTAAGGGTATTAAAGAGGGAGGGGAACGGCTGTGGTGTGGTCAGGGCACGAGCACAGCGGAGCAGCGGTCTTCCCCGACTACGGCGAGCTCGATGTCCGGCGAAGGAGAGCTTGACCGGCGGCAAAGGCTAGGGCTTTAACTCGAGTGGACCACGGCGCACCCTATCGGCTACTCAGAGCGGCTAGAGCCCGACTACGGCGGCTCGGATATGTGCGCGTGGCGGACCGGCGTCAATCCGCACGGCGGCCCGACGAAATTCGGCCCTACGGAACCCTAATCGACCCCATTGACTAGCGTCCTACCTCCTACACATCACGGCGCGTCAGAGGCGCACCAAAATGGCGAGAGATGATGGCCAGAGCAGCGGGACCATGGTGCAGTCGAGGTGCGGCAATGGCGGCCGGGGAGAAGACAAGTCGATTCGGGTATACCTTGACGTAACCGGCCGAGGCGAGGGTGGAGGATGGTGGAGCGAGCTCAGGCGCGCTCGATTGCGGGGTCAATTGAGAGGATGCGCGGCCGATGGCGATGAATTTTGAATGGCGGCGAGGCAAGCTCGGGCGACGCGGCGGCGACAGAGAGCTCGCGGTGCTACAAAAAGAGACAGGGAGAGTGAAATAGAGAGGGGGACAGCGAGAGAAGGAGCAGGCGCGGCGTTTTAACACTGTCCGAACGGCCGCTGCCGCCCCGGACCGCCGGTGGACGCGCGCCACGCGGAGCGCGCGGGCTGGGCGACATGGGCGGTGGCCGGACATTTCCCTGACGGCCAGGGAACAACCGTCACCAAAAAGCTATTTTCAGGAATATAAAACAAACTTTGCTGCTTAATAACTCTGCTCTTCAAAATATACATTTCATCTATTTGGAGTTTTTGCTAATTCGGCCTAGTTCAAGAGTTATTAAGCAGCAAAGTTTGTTTTATATTCCTGAAAATAGCTAGATTCTAAGCAGCAAAGTTTATTTTATATTCCTTAACAACTTCATCTGTACAAAGTTTGGCCAGATTCTGCATAGATTTTGAAATACAAAAATCCAAAAAAATACCCCTTAAAATTCCCTAAAAAGGAAAAACAGCCTCCAATTCTGCCCTTTTTCAATATTTTTGAACACCTTCCAAGTATTTTTATGAAAAGTGGTAATTACAACTTTTGTTCCTTATGAAATTCTCTACAAACTTTATTTAGGGTGCACACACATGCAAGCACTCTAGCTATCACTTTCAATTCAGTCAAACAAAACTACTTTAATGGTCCACCTTGGTCAACCATGACAACAAAGCTTAATTAGCCAAAACCATGAACAAAAACCTAGGTTCATTTGGTGTCCTAATCATATCTAGGTTACCTTAGAGGTCATCAAACACCAAACACTCATACCACTTATTCAATTTATGTGAAAGGCAAGCAAAATTTGAATAATCAAGCATGAGACATGAAATGACAATCAACCTTTTCATTAATGCCATGCATAATGATGCTTATGCTTAAGAATGCAAGTGATTATGCAAGCTTAACACCAGAGTGTTACAGTAGTGATCATAGAAACAAAGAGCTAAAACCAAGCATGAGGAGCTTGTTTCAGACCTCCTCACGGAGCTCACCGTTAAGAAAGAGATTTTTCACATCAAGTTGAGAAGCGGACCAAGCACGAATAGAGAAAGTGTGAGCAATGGTCATGTGAGCCACACAAGCAAACCATGAGCAACAAGACAGGCCTTATAATGCTCGAGAGAGCTATCGGAGTGAGTCTTGATCTTATAACCTAGGAAGAAACTTGGGGGGTTTCAATCCTTCCATCCTTTCTTTCTTTTTTCTCTCATTTTTACTTAAAGCTCAAAATACACAAAAAAGGGGGCAGAGCACACAGGCACGATGGGACACAAAAGAAGCAGCTCATTGTAATAGTGGCAGCAAATAGGGCCACGCTGGCAGGAGCGTACACAAGTTGTGCAGGGCGTGAGCACGAGTGGTGTGCACAAGAGGAGTCGTGGGGCGAGTGGTGCGCCCAGGAGGAGGCGGGCCGCACCGACAAGCAGGATGAACAGGTTGTGGTGGACAAGCGGCTTCGCCAGCTGGCACCACACAGAAGAAGCTGCTCCGCTGCACAGAAAGCCGTAGCCAAACCACACAATCAAAGGCAGGCGACAACGAGACAAGCCACGTCGTGGCTCGATATATAGCAGGGACGAAGTAACCCTAACCCTAACCCTAACCGAAAAGAACCTGCACTAGATGCCATGTTAACTGGAGAGAAAATGAACCTGTTCTCGGTACAAGGGGGTGAAGCCCAATAAATGTACATGTATAATATACATAAAAACCTTTATAGGTACAAGAATATACAAACACATATATCTCTAACACAAGCTACTCATGAATATACAAACAGATATACAAGAATATACAAACACATATACATAATTTTTTAAAGAGTCTAAGTATGAATACCATAGACTCCGCGGGCGCTTATACTCACGAGCATGTTTTTCAGCATGGCAAATACATACTTGTGATACAAAATGAGGCATGCTAGACACACTAAGTACTAAACATCAAAGCTCGCAATAGGGCAAGCACATTCGTACGAACGCTTTTGCAAAGTGCACATTAGCATCTTCTGATGTAGTCCGATAATTTGGAGATACAATAATGTGATGGCGACAGAGCTGAAGATATCAGATTGGTTACTCAGATTTCCAAGAAGACAATGGTGGGGTCTCGGAGTCCTGCCAGGTGTTGCCCATTTGAGGAGGATAACGGTCACCCAAGACTTCACCTGCAGCACACAATTCGAGTTCGGCCATCTCATCTGGTGTCAACTTCACAGACAGTGCCTGCATGTTCTAGTTGAAGTTCTCGATTTTTGTTGTGCCAGGTATGGGGCAAACATCGTTTTCCCTGATGGTGAAACCAAGCCAATGCTAGCTGTGCTGGTGTGCATCCTTTTTTTGCTGCCATTGCGTTCACATGCTCGAATATCTTAGCATTCTTGTCAATATTCTCTGGTTGAAGTCTAGGCATAAGCTGCAGAAGTTTGAAATCCTTGTTACAAAGAGGCAATAGGCAATTCAATCATTGTATATGGGACCCTTGTATATATCATGATACATGAGCAGAATCCAAAAATGTCTCTAAGATCAAGGAAATGTTTAAAATTAAGGATAATTAAACCATGTATATTATGCATATATAGGTAATAGTTTGAGTTCACCTTGCGGCTGTCATGCTCTGATAGCGAGTCAACTAGTTTTGCTCCACTACACAAGAACCCTCTGCCTAGTGGACTGTAAGCTACAATTCCAATTCCAAGTTCTCTGAAATTGTCACAGAAAGGTTGTCATTCAGAATTAACCTTCCTACTTATCGACTGCACAACTCTATTGTTTGATTGTTCATGAAAGTACCTACAGGTGGGAATTATATCTTCTTCCACATCTCTAGACCATAATGACCATTCAAGTTGTACTGCGGTGATAGGATGGACGGAATGAGCTCTTCTGATTGTGGATGCAGAAGCTTCGGATAACCCAATGTACTTTATCTTTCCTTCTTCCACTAGCTTCTTGAGTTCACCAATCTAGCATCAGAAAAAGAAGATAGACTCATTTAGCTAAAAGGAAATGGTTCGTGGCTTACAGGACGCAGTTTGGATTGTAAGAGAAAGGAAAACTACAGACAGAAATTTATATGCAGTCTGTCAGAGTAATGTGAATGGGCCAAAACTACGACAGCTAGTGTTTGCCCGGGCATGATACAGCATCTGATATGATTGGTTCAGTTGTTGGTAAGAAAAAAAAATGCAAGAAAACTCCTAGAAGTTACTGCAAGGAAGAGGTGTCTACAGTTTACACCAGATTAGTTTTATATGGCAACCAGTTCCTGGGGTTTGAGCTCTGCTAAACAGGTTGAGAGGGAGGTCTGCTAGACACTGCACTCACCGTGAGCTCGATGGGCACCTTCTTGTCGATGCGGCACTGGTAGTAGAGGTCGATGCAGTCAACGCCGAGCCGCTTGAGGCTGCCCTCGCACGCTGCACGCACGTATGCTGGGTCACCGCGGACCTCCATCTTGCCGCCTGCGAAGGAGACAGCAAACTTGCTGGCCAGCTCGACCTTCTCCCTTACCCCGCCTTGAAGCGCCTTCTCAGAATTAAGGAGCATTACATCGGACATCTTCAATGCAAACTTGAAAAAAGGCTAACAAAATCGATAACAGCATTCTAACAAGGATCTTAAACTGACCTTGCCCAGCAGGATCTCGTTGGTGTGAGGGCCGTACAGGTCGGCGGTGTCGAGGAGGGTGACACCGGAGTCGACGGTGTGGTGGATGAGCTTGATCATGTCAGGCTCGGGCTTGGGCGGACCGTAGACGCCGGACATGCCCATGCAGCCGAGGCCCTGCGGGAGACCTCTAGCCCCTGCGAGCCCAGCTTAATGCGGGGGACGAACATGGAAACGGCAGCCATGGCAGGTGCTGGAAGATGCTCGTCGTCGTCGGCTGTCGCTGCTCTCGGTTAGTTTGCTTGGTGGTGCAGTAGCCTGCCGCCCGGCCGTGGCTATAAATAGTGAGAGGCCGAGCGGGGAAATGGACTGGATTTCATGACGTCACTGCAAATGTAAGCCAAAACCTATACTGTAGTAAGAGCTGATGTCAGTTGTAGTTTTGTTTTGACAAATCAAGTTACGGTGTTTCAAATAGGGAGAAAAATATATTTTTTTTATCTCTGGCTATCATCAGTAGATATCTTCTTGAACTCCAAGACAAGAAAAGTCTTCCTAGACAAACATCCAAGACAAGAAAAATCTTCCTAAATAAACCATTAAAAGATTCAAATAGGAAAAAAAACTTTTTGTATCTCTAACTATCATCAGAGTTTAGATTTGTTCTTTTTTTGAACTCTAAAACTTGAAAAATCTTCCTAAGCGGTTAAACATCTCCTGGCCCTGTTAGAAATAGTTTTCAAGTTGGTTTCGTATTTTAATTGAGAACCCTAAAAACAGATTCGGATACATAAAATCCAAATAAAATATATAATCCCATAAAAATATAAATAATTTTTTAGGTATGGGAAAATGAGAACATATCAAAAAAATCTGAAAATTTTCCACAACATTGTAATCAATGCCTAAATATGCATTGAAAAAACTTTCTAAAATATGATATGCAACCAACATGAACACACGGAGGCCCGAAGCCATCGCCTGCGTCGAGGACTGTGATGGGCAAATTAGTGTGGGACCACTCTCGGGTAATTCTAGAGATGGATTGTGCAAGAATTGTGTCATCCCTAACGAATGGAGTAGATCAGAGATTGGCCCGATTATTGAAGAAGCAAGATGATTACTACTGATTGTAATCACTTTGTGACTAGCTAATTATAACGCCCTGGCGCAAGATGATGGCTAAAGCCCACTCTATACATTGAATGGACCATACATGCTAATTAACTCTCTTGTACTTTCATCCTCAGCTTCGCGCAAAAGATTGATCCGAAATTAATGCCTCCTAGGACTTGGCCTTTTATCCTAGTTCAACTCTCTTTGATTGGTGGTACTAAACTTTGGTTGCTCAAATTCCCACCCTGCTATAGTAACATGAATTTGGTTTGGCTGAACTTGGCCATGGGCGAGGACTCGACGTCCTCGTTCAACTAGCTTACCCTCCATCCAAGTGCCATGCTCTCTACGGAGCCATGCGCAATCTGTCCGAGCTCCCGATCCATACGTCTGTAACTCTCTTGCGCTTTTGTCCTTGCTTCGTGCAAAAATGTCAATCCAAAGTTAATAGCCTCCTAGGCCTTGCCTTTTAAGCTAGTTCAAGTCTCCTTGGATTCATGATGTGGTACTAAACTTTAGTTGCTCAAATTTCCATGCTGCTACAGTAACATGAATTTGATCTGTCCCAACTAAATTAGTCATGGGCTGGGTACAACGATACTTCAAGAGAACTCACAAGACTAAATTTCCCATTCAGTTATTACTTTGCAAATGGGCGTAACCTAGCTAAAGTACAAAATCGAGAAGGAAAAAGTCTACTTTCTCTCCCTCAAGTTTTATAAAAGTCTACTTTTGCTCCCTAAACTAAAAAACAGACAAATAGACTCTCTCTCAACTTTTTTTGAGAGCACGCTTATGCGCGTATTTCATTAAGCAGGATAGAGTTCAAAATACATTAAGCAAATGGTAACAAACTCGTTATCGAGCCCTAGTCTACTGATTGCTCCCGACGACCAACTCACATGAGATTGTGATTACATAAAAATATTTTGCGTTAAATGACCGACGGAGGACTACATCATGTCATCCTCTAACCCAGCCAATTCTAGATCCATGGCTGTTGTGTCGAGGCCCACATTCAAGTAGGTCTGTAAAGCCTGTTTCTTCCTCTCCGTCATGTTCTGAAAGACGCCCTTGAGTTGGCTTTTGACCTCCGAGTCGATAGCTTCCTCGTCAACAGCCACACCCATCTTCTTCAATAGCACAAGTTGGGCCTACCTGGTGAAGTTTGCCGCCCGTGGTGTGGCAGCGATGCAGGCACTTCATCGCAGTGATTGGATGGGGACCGACGTCTTGGAGCGGCGAACCGTGGCTTCTTGACGAGCGGTGTCTGCAAAGGCCGGCAAACCAATGCCTCCAACTCATCCTAGACCGGATTAGCGGAAGCAACTGCACCCACGCTCTCAGGCTCCACCGCATCCGAGCAGTCGTCGTTAGGAAGACCACCAGGGAGGTCAACCTCGACCGTGGGCACCTCAAGGGGCCCTGGTGAGGGCAGGCCGGAGCCGGCCACATCATCGTCCACCACAGCTGGGCCCGCGAGGCCTGCCTCCATCTCCACTATCAGGGTCTGGCAAGAGCCAGCCACCACCAACATCGACTGGCCTGCCTCCACCTCAACCTCCATGGGTTCGAATTCCCTAAGCAGAGAGAGGCTGGTTGCGGGCTGGAGGTCTGCCTGCGCCAGCATTCCTCCCTCCTGCGAGGCAGTGCAAGAGCGAGCACCACCTCTGACCAACATCGTCGACACATCAAACTTCAAAGAGAGGTGCGCCAACAGGCCCTCCAGAGCGACAGCGTCAGCAAGAGCAACAAGAACAAGGGCGGGGGCCTCACCAGCCGCGGCGATGTTCCTCTCAGCGATGAAGGTCTCCAACCTGTGGCGGAAGACGCCTAGAGGTGGAGGGGCCGGCGGCGGCTGCGGCGATGAAGCCTGTCCCGCCGGGTGCATCATCTAAGGGGTTGGCGACGGCTATGGCGACGAAGACTGCCCCGCCGGCTGCATCGTCCGTCGAGGCAGAATGTCACGACCTTCATGAGCCGCGCTTGGTGGCCTCGCCTCAGCAACGGGGCGGCCCGCCGGCTTGCGTGGCGGTCGATGCAGCGGTGCACTGCCACGCGTGCATGCCACAGCCCGATGCCCGACAGCGCGACGGGGGGGCGGCACTGAGCAGCGACATGGCCTCTGGTAAGAATTGAAACAAAGGCCCACCAGCCCCGACGGTACTGGACGATGTCGTCTAGGAGCTGCCTTCCCCCGACCAAGCACCGGCTGTGCCTCAGAACGACCGAGGACCTCCCGCCACCCATCCGCATCAGGAGCCGAGACCCTGCCGCCGCGGTGAAGGTGTTGGCAGACAGGAATGCGACCCTCGACCGGGCGAGCAGGCAAGCCGTGAACAAGCTGCAGACGCGGTCGACCATGCTTCCGCCGTCTTCGGCTCGGCATTTGTCGAACAGCCTCCACTCCGTGTCCCGGAGTCGCGGATGAGCTCGTCTGACCACGCGGCGAAGAAAGCCGCAGGGACCCCGGCCGCGCCGACGTCCTCGGCGATACCGGCACGCGATGAGCCGCATCCAGGTAGGGCGCAGAGAAGATTGGAATTGCTTCCACATCGGAGCCGACGACGGTGTCCTCATCTGCCCAACGACAGGCCTTGGACCGTCCCGCCGTGCTACCCCCTGGGTGGAAAGGGGCGGCATTGGGGGACCAGGAGGATGACGCGCTTGAGGCTGGGGCCGACGGCTGCATGTTGAAGGCGTCGAGGCCCATCGTCACAGGGGCAGCACTCGCCCCTACCAGTGCCGCCTCACCGGCGGCTGCCGCACTCGGCCGTGGGAGCGTGTTTGCGGCATCTGCGTCGTCGTCCTCGTCCTCCTCGTCGCTGAAGTCCTCGACGAGGACCCCATCCTTGAGCTGGACCGCTGCAAGGCTGCTACTGGGGGGGCGAGCTGGTCGACGACGGCGACGGTGCTAGGCGGGTGACGGCAGCCGAAGACCCGGCCCGGGCCATCCCGTCCTCATCACATGCAGTAGAGGCGGCTGCCAGTGCTGGGGAGGACGCCGGCGGGAAGAGGCAACAAATGGCACTGGCGAGGCCGGCTGCCGGGGGTGTCGATGGAGGTCGACGGGGCAGGAGCAGCCTCCGGCGGGTTGGGGGGGCGAGGTCTCCGAGGAGCACCCATGGAACGGTAGATCAGGAGCTAGGGAACTCGGATTTGGGGTTGGAATGGAGGGAGGTGGGCTGAGGAGGGAGATCAGGGTAGGGGCGGGCTGGGCGCCGTCACCATCGCCCAAGGAAGGAGACGGGTCGGGGGGCTTCAACGGTCTCATGTGCTCGTCAGGGCCCCATCATCTCCCTCAACTTTTCAATCCGCACATTTTACCTTCTCGGAGTGGTATTGAAGACGATTTTTCCATTTTACTTCTTTTATTTATTTCACCTGAATCTTTCAAAAATCATAGTAAATCACATAAAAAACATAAAATAGAAAAACATAGATCTAAATTTATAACAAAAATTTTGCTTTAAAAGTGATTCGGTTCTCTCTCCACTGCTTTTGCTTTAAAAAAAATTTGGGGGCATACCCATTCCCATTCAGCGAACGGAAATACAAGCATCCATGAGATGTTTAAGGAGAGAACATCCACTGCTTTTTGCTTGATTCATTATGGTTTCTTCACACACTTATTGACCCCTTGCATCCCTAGGATCTAAGGGCTTCTCCAGTGGTAAAATGAAACCGACTCACCGTCCGAGCTGGCACAGCAAAAAATCGACTCAACCACTGGAGGATTCGACTCATTGATGAGAGAGAACCGACTCGCCACTACAGATGCCCGAGCAAGTCTGACACATCTCAGTACGTATGTTAGCCTTATTTATTGGGTCGTCCTTTTGATCGTCAAAACCACAAAGGAATATTGCCATAAAGAGCCCACATTCTCTACAGCTGAGCAAGAAGATTTGTTTGCATTGTAGCTAGTGACTAATACGATCTTGTTAAAGTAGGTACTGTATGAGAGTATAAGTAATTGGTAATTTGTGCTTACAATTTCTTTTTAGAAAAATAACGATATGTAACTATTAGTGGCTTTAGGCTGCAAAATTACTAGGGATAGCAAAAGGGTGTATTTGTTCGGGTGGAGCCTCCACGTACTCGCACCTGAAATCAGAATTTAAAACCTAAATCTATACTGAACATCTCTCCGGGTGACAATAATCCATCGTCACCACGGAATCCGGTGGATCCTCAAAACCTGATGGGTCACCTGAGGAACTTCCACGAACATAGCAAGACTGCAAAGAGCAACAAGGATGTCAGAGAGAAGGGCAAGCAAGCGTTGTCTGTGTTCGGGTCACATCCCTGTTTTTTTGAACGAGTTCATAGTAAGTGAGAGGCATGCACGACCATCTACATAAGTTAGCTACTAAAGCTGAGAAACAAACAGTACACCAAGTTTCACTCCCGCTTCCTCTTCCCCTTCCCCTTTGGTCTTCCTCGTCCTGTCAATAGTTTGTTATTAGTACATTTTGCGGGTTGATACAAACTCCCTCAGTTCCAAATTACAAGTCACGTTGATTTTTTTTGGTACATCATTTTGTTATGTATCTAGACAAGCAACTTATAATTTGGAACGGAGGAAGTAAGTGACATTTAGCTCTTAAATCAATCTTTGGACAAGATGGACAGGGATAGTGCTCAAGAATAAGTGGAAATTTTTGTAGATTATCAAACTGACCTTTACGGCATGAATCATGCGATTTCAGCTTTTCTTCAACGGCAACCTCAGCAGCTGAAAAATCCTGCAATTATTGTCATCTAATGAGATTTACCAAAAAGGCCATACAGGTTTTTGCCCATTAACGATTCAACAAGTCACATGATTGCTTGACAACATTCCCGCAAAGCTTCATATGACTGGAGATGATCAGTACAATCTTAAAAGAACATGAACAGGCATACCACTATGCCCGTCAACTACTGTGCATGTTTAAAGTATTAGTCAAAATAGAAACAAACAACAATTACAGGCATAACATGTAACAGACTACATTTTACTTCACATGGTGGCTGGGAAAGCAGGAACTTCCAACAAGTTTGGGCTAAAGCATATATAAGGTGCATATTTAACACCATGTTGCGCTCAGCATGTCCCACCATCTGTGCTAAAGTTTTATAGGAAGCAAGATTACAAAGAACAACAAAGGAAACCCTGATATTGTTTTATACAAAAGTAACCACCTCACAAGATATTTCATCAACGGTTTATTTTTTATTAATGTGCAGAATTACAGTTGATTACCCAATTATTCTCTTAAAAGGCTTACCCGAAAGTCAATACTTATAGGAATAAATACATTACCCTTAGACATCAGTGAAGCACCCAACTAACTTTTACCGATTACTATACAGGGAACTAAGGTGTGGTGAGGATATTATGCATTGTGTAAACCTACAACAATGGATGGTGATATGCACATAATAACAGATAATAAGAAGTAGATTGCTAAAGATGTCGTGATCAGAACAAAGGGTGAATCACAAGCCAAACAAATATCAGGGTGACAGGGTGTCAAAAGAATATTATACAAAAGCAGATTAGCTGTTGCTAACTTATTTATTTGAGGTATAAAATTCAACCTACATTTTCATGAGAAGTCAGATCTGCAGTGGATGTAGCTCCTTGATTAACCATCTGTTTACTGGATGGTTCCAGCTGGATCTTTTTCTGCTTGTGGCGCCTCTTCATTGGTCCACCACTTGGTATTCCACGAACTTTACCACTTCGTAATATCCTGCCAGTACTGTCTTCTGAGCCTCCAATAGCTCCAAGCTTTGGATTCATCCCTTCAGTTGGTAGTTCTAATGCATCTGTAGTCCTAAGGTTCACTGAATCTTCCCCAGATTTTGGAATTCCTGGTTCTCCTACTTGAGAGGAAGTATAGTCAATGGGAAGAGTAACCATTCCATGCTCACTTGAACAGCTGTGCATATTCTCTTGCTGAATATCAACATCTTCCTCAGCCTGACCACAACCTTCATTCACAACTGATGAAATTTTGGATGGTGCCAATATGTTGCCATCTACTTTTGAGTTGGAGCTGATGGAATCTATACTTTGCTTAACTGAAATAGAGCTGATGGAGTGATTAATCATCCCCTGTTCACTTGCATCTATCTGCGTACTTTCATGTTGATAACTTTCTTGGCCACTATTACATACTTCTCCAGGTGGTGCCAAAGGTTTCTCAGGCACTTGCATCCCGAGGCCACATATTTCCCAAGATGCAGTTATGTTTCCCGCATTACCATCTGGTAAGTTCCAAAGGCTATGGCTGGTAAATCTGTCACTTAAGAACTCTGCCATGTAATCTTCAACTGAACGACCTGGTGAAGCAGTAGTAGTTTCTGATGGTGATTGTGCATTTTCATTATCCGGAACCATCTTTGGATTAACAACCTTTTGCCATAGTTCTGGAAAGCCAAACTCAAAGCATTCGCACACCTACATAAAGTCATCGATATATATAGAGATGAGAATTTGCTGGTCATTTCTTAAGGCACTCCAATAAATGAAGCTACCTACGATCAGCTAGATGGGTATCAACAACAACAACAACAACATAGCCTTTTGTCCCAAACAAGTTGGGGTAGGCTAGAAATGAAACCTAAAAGAGGCATGGAAACAAAGAATACATAAATGATACAAGAAAAAAGATTACGGTTCAGGCACGTTAATTGCTACTCTCCAAGCGCTCCTATCCATAGCTAAGTCCTTAGGGATATTCCACTCCTTAAGGTCTCTCTTAACCGACTCGTTCCAAGTCAGTTTAGATCGACCTCTATCGCTATTTACATTATCGACCCGCTTTAGAACTCTACTACGCACCGGCGCCTCAGGAGGCCTCCGTTGGACATGGCCAAACCATCTCAACCGGTGTTGAATCAATTTTTCCTCAATTGGTGCCACCCCAACCCTATCCCGAATATCGTCGTTCCGGACTCTATCCCTCCTTGTGTGCCCACAACACCATCGTAACATACACATCTCTGCTACACTCAATTGCTGGATATGTCGCCTTTTTGTAGGCCAACATTCAGCACCGTATAACATCGCCGGACGAATCGCTGTCTTATAAAACTTACCTTTTAACTTCTGAGGCACCCTTCGTCACAGAGGACGCCTGAAGCTTGACGCCATTTCAACCAACCGGCTGAAATTCTATGCCTAACATCTTCATCAATGTCGCCATCCTTTTGTAGCATCGATCATAAATACCGAAAAGTATCCTTCTTGGCCACCACTTGCCCATCGAGGCTAACGTCTCCCTCCTCATTCCTAGTCGCGCTGAAATCGCACCTCATGTACTCTGTCTTGGTCCTACTAAGTCTAAACCCTTTCGACTCTAACGTGTGCCTCCATAGTTCTAACTTCCTATTAACCCCTGCCCTAGTCTCATCCACTAGCACCACATCATCAGCAAAGAGCATACACCAAGGGATATCACCTTGTATGTCCCTTGTGACCTCATCCATCACCAAAGCAAATAAA
The DNA here is from genome assembly GCA_023333625.1 of Bothriochloa decipiens. Taxonomy (NCBI): domain Eukaryota; kingdom Viridiplantae; phylum Streptophyta; class Magnoliopsida; order Poales; family Poaceae; genus Bothriochloa; species Bothriochloa decipiens. Next base: position 3,115,738 of record CM041644.1, read on the forward strand.
TAAGGGCTCAATGCTGACCCTTGATGAGTCTTATTTTAATTGGAAAGTCACTGGTGTCGCCATCACATGTTCGAACACACGTCACCACATCCCTGTACATATCCTCGATGAGGGTGATGTACTTAGTTGGGACTTTGTGCTTTTTCAAGGCCCACCACATGACATTTCTCGGTACTTTGTCATATGCCTTCTCGAGGTCAATAAAGACCATGTGCAAGTCCTTCTTCTACTCCCTATATCTCTCCATCAACTGTCGTAATAAGAAAATTGCCTCCATGGTCGACCTACCAGGTATAAACCTAAATTGGTTTTGGGTCACACTTGTCACTCTTCTTAGGCGATGCTCGATAACCCTCTCCCAGAGCTTCATCGTATGGCTCATCAACTTAATCCCACGGTAATTAGTACAACTTTGAACATCTCCCTTGTTCTTGAAGATCGGTACTAATATACTTCTCCTCCATTCTTCAGGCATCTTGTTTGACCGGAAAATGAGGTTAAAAAGCTTAGTTAACCATACTATCGCTCTGGCACCTAGGTATCTCCACACCTCAATGGGGATACCATCAGGGCCCATCGCTTTACCTCCCTTCATCCTCTTCAAAGCCTTCCCGATCTCTGCCTCCTGAAATCTCCTCACGAAACGCCTGTTGGTATCGTCAAATGAGTCATCCAACTCCAAGGTAGGACCCTCATTCTCTCCATTAAACAACTTGTCAAAGTACTCTCTCCACCTGTCCTTGATCTCCTCATCCCTCACCAAAAGTCGATCCGTCCCATCCTTGATGCATTTGATTTGGTTGATGTCCCTCGTCTTCCTCTCGCGGATCCTAGCCATCCTATAAATATCCTTCTCCCCTTCCTTCGTGCCTAGTCGCTGATAAAGGTCATCATACGCCTGACCTTTTGTTACACTCACCGCTCGTTTTGCAGCCCTCTTCGCTATTTTATAGCCCTCAATGTTGGCTGCACTCTTGTCATGATGGAGGCGCTTGAACCACTCCTTCTTCTCCCTAATAGCCCTTTGCACCTCGTCATTCCACCACCAGGTGTCTTTCCCTTACCGTTTGCCTCCCCTACTCACTCCAAACACATCCGAAGCCACCTTCCGAACACATGTTGCCATCTTTAGCCACATGTCATCTGCACCTTCTCCTTCTTCCCGCAACCCCTCATCTAGCATCCTCTCTTTAAAAGTTTGCGCTGCTTCCCCCCTAAGCTTCCACCATTTTGTTCTCGCAATCTTGGCCCGATTGTCCCGGTGGACACGTACCCGAAAGCGAAAATCCGCCACCACAAGCTTGTGTTGAGGGACAACACACTCCCCAGGTAACACCTTACAATCTAAGCAAGCATGTCTATCCCCCTCCTTGCAAGGATAAAGTCGATCTGGCTCAGGTGTTGTCCGCTACGAAAGGTCACTAGATGGGATTTCCTCTTCTTAAAGACGGTGTTCGCTACCAACAAATCGTAGGCCAACGCGAAGTTCAAAACATCCTCCCCTCTTGATTTCTACTACCATACCCAAAACCCCCATGCACCCGCTCGAAACCTACATTAGTCGCACCCACATGGCCGTTGAGGTCTCCTCCTATGAAGAGTTTCTCGTTGATAGGCACAGAACTAACCATGCTATCGAAATCTTCCCAAAACTGCCTCTTGGTGCTCTCGAAAAGACCTACCTGTGGGGCATAGGCACTGATCACATTCAGAGCCAAATCTTCAACTACCAACCGGGCTAGAATAATCCGGTCGCCTTGCCTCCGCACCTCAACTACTCCGTCCTTAAGGCTCCTATCGATCAAGATGCCTACACCATTACTACCCGATGTTGTCCCTGTGTACCAAAGTTTGTAGCCAGTATCCTCTACCTCCTTTGCCTTCTGGCCCTTCCATTTAGTCTCCTGAACGCATAGAATATTTACACGCCTCCTAATTGTTGTATCGACTAGCTCTCTTAACTTACTCGTTAGGGACCTTACATTCCAGCTACCTAGACGAATCCTAGTTGGCTCGGCTAGCTTTCTTACCCTTCGCACCCGTCGAGGGAAGTGCGAAGACCCTTGCTCATTTTTCACTACACCCGGGCGCAGATATAGCGCGTCACAAAGGTTGCGACGACCCGACCCTTGCTCATTTATCATCGTACCCGGATCACGATACGACGCTCCACTAAGGGGATGACGACCCGGCCCTTGCCCATTTGACACTACACCCGGGTTCCGATGTAGCGCGTCGCTAAGAGGGTTACGCCCCAACGAATCTCTTGTGGGTTTCATATCCATGAGAGTGGTTGGTTTTGAAATGTTGGCTAGCCGAACCTAACACACCCTCCTCCTTTATCCAGGCTTGGAACCGGCTATGTTGAAACGACTCAAGAAAGTCTTCCAATCAACATAGGCGGAGTTTAGATGGGTATCTAAATGATTAAAGCAAAAATAATATAACGAACTCGTGCTGTCTACATAGCATTTACCTCTTCAGAAAATCCATTTTCACGTGATTTGGGAACATTGAAGGGGCCGCCGATCCGTATGCGGTAACCATCTTTGGACTCAACTGTGGTGTAATCATGGCGCTTCACAATGGCAGAAGATCTGAACACTCGGCCTGCCAGATTCCTGCTCCCCTTTGAGGACGATGCGCTTTTCCTGTTTGCATAGTAGGTTACAGCACCGTGAGATCAAATATGGAGTACCAATGGAAATCTTTTGGAGTTTCTTTTTCTTTTTCTCTCTCTCACTAATTTCTCAAATTGTAAAAGAAAAATACCATTTCCAGATCTACTGATTTTTTCTAATTGAAGACAAGAACGGGAAAGCACATTCAGGAGGGTAATTGGGAAAACGGAATCTTCTAAAAACGATTCACGCAACAAAAGAAGGCTTCCCGTTGGGCCACATCACCTGCTTTACTATTAGCCGTCAGATCTAAAACCAAGGGTATCAGGCATCTCAACGTGGCTCATACTACAGCCCTAGTCTAAAGCCTTCGTGAAGACTCGGGACTTCGGGAGGTCACGGCCAGAAGAGAAAGCGTCGGCGTCGGTCTTTTTGCCTGGTCCCCTCCTCTCTTCCCTCACCTCACTGTCCCTATCGCCGCCGTAAGGCACGCCCCGAAGAAATCTCCAAAAGGTACGCCATCATCCGGTCATCGCAGCCTAGGGCAGGGCACAAGGTGGTACTGCCACGAGCCCAAGCTGTGGCATGCATTCTCCTCATCTGATACTGCCACCACCAAAGCCATCGCCTCCTCATCAGCACCTAAGCACCGCCACCAAAACGCATGGGGGCACAGTCAGCGGCATCCGTGGTCACGTAGCACGAGCCACTTCTGCTCGAGCCGGCGCACGTCCCCTCGCTTATGGCCGGCAACAGGGGTCCGTGGGAGCACCAGCCAGCTCCTCAGCAGTCACTCAGTCAGAGTGGCGTCCAGCTCCACAGCAGCCGAGGTGGTGTCCATAGACGATGCCCAGCTGCTGTTTGAGGAAATTCCTCCAAGCTATATATGTGTATTGAGCCACTCAATAAAAAGAGTTTCTGGTCGTACTTGAATAGCAATCGAGACCTCGGGAATTTATTTTGCATTTATTAAAGTCCTGCCCATTACACTAACTGGACTGGAGAAATTTTTGTTAGAGTAGCATGTGCAAATATATTTGAAAAATGTAGATAATTATGTTATGATGAATGCAAGAAAGCTAATTTTATAATATTTGGATCTATAGTTAATAGTTAATAGTTAATTTCCTATAATTTTCGCAATGTGCCAGCTCTTATTAGCTTGTACTGTTCATCCTCATGTCGTAGCAGCAAGCAAATAAATAGACACTGTGATGGACTGATGGTCCTGCACATTAGCCAAACTCCACTTGAGAGATCACAATGGATTGGATTGGTCACAGATTCTCTTTCATAGTCAAAGTGCTATTTAAGAAGTCTCAGAAGCCTTGAGCCTTCTTTTGAGGTTGTGATCAAAGACAGACATGGAAAAACAAGCAACATTACCAAACATCACACACAATGTATCAAATGATGACTTCCCACCACTGGTAGAGCAGGTGCTTAGCTGCTAAATTACTATTCTGATTGTTGAATATTACCAATTTCTAATGTAGCTGCTAAATTACTATTCTGGTTGTTGAATATTACCAATTTCTAATGATACTTGTTTGTGTATCTGAGCATTGACTCCTTGGCAACCAACAATGGCAATCTTGCTGCTGCTACCCCTTGCGTGGCACATCAAATGAAGACCAGTTATGCTTGGGGATAATTTTTTGTTCCAAAAATTAATTACTGGGAATAAACACTGGGCAACAACACACACACTGGCCATAAGCGGCAACGCCACACAATACTGGCCATAAGCAGCAACGCCACGTACATTTCTAGTATATATGAAGATTCCATAGCAAACATACATGAAGAAAAACATAGCACAATCTGATTGCAGTGTTGCTTGCCAAAGGAATACGAACAAGGTGGGTAGGAATATGGCTTGCTTTACTGAACTCCAGATCTGGTTGATACGCTGCTTAGAGCTCTTCATGTAATCTCTTGCTAATTAAGAACAACTTATCCTGTTTCCGCAAGCATCATTTAAGAATTAAGAAACAGCTGCCAAAGCCGAAGCACCTCGTTTTGCTGTGACGTCTTACTCATCATCTCACAATCCAACAAAAACCACCTCTTTGTTATAGTGGAACCGATAAATGGAACCACGGAGGAGGAGATGCCTCACCTGATTGGCGGGCTCATCATTTGCGGGGTGAATGTGGTTCCAGCGACGTGGATCTTGCCCTCCTCGCCCTCCACTCTATCCAGCCACCAATCGACGAGAGTAGTCTAAGAGGAGGAAGCAGCGGAAGAACACATTAGTCCACCGGACCCCCACCGCGCGCAAAGACAGAAAATGAGAGACAGGGAGGGGTGAGCGGCGCGTACGCATTTCCGCGCGCCGCGGGGGACGGCCTCGGTCCGGGAGATTCCGGCGGTGGAGCCCGGCACGGGCTGGAACGGCGCCGGGGTCCAGGGGCTTCGGCCGGCGGAGCCCCGCGCGGGCTGGAACGGCGCCGGAGTCCGGGGGCATCCGTCGGTGGAGCCCGGCGCGGGCTGAATCGGCGCCGGGGTCCGGAGGCTTCTGCCGGTGGAGCCAGGCGGGGGTTGGGACGGCATTCCCATTCCCGCGAGCGGCGAGCGGCGGCGCCGCGTTGCAGTGCAAGAATGGAGTTTTTTTTTTTTTTTTAAATCTGCAAGAATGGAGTTGGGGCTTGGGAGTTCCAAGGGGAGGGAGACGCCGTGGAATTTTTTTTTCTGCAGCCTGTTGGAAAATTGGTCTACGGCCCACGGACGCTCCACGCTCTGGATGGCCGGGCTGGACTCAAACCAGGCCACGGCCCACGGACGCTCCACGCTCTGGATGGCGGCCCGGCTGGACTCAAACCAGGCCAGGCTCGTCCCCACCGGCGCCACCGCGTCTGCTCTGTCCTCTTTCATCCCCATCCACTTCATCGCCTATTGCCGCCACTGCCTCCCGTTGCCGCCATCGTTACCTTCGGCTACCTTGGTTCCAGGCCCCACGCGAACTCTGTGACAAGCCGGATCCTCGGGCGTCCAGCCACCGGAGGCAGGTCAGATCCTCCATGGTTGCCGCAGATCCGCAGTCGCATCGGGATGGACCATGGTGCTGATGATTGATCAACGTTTGGAGCAGACCGATGGTGTTCAGGTAGCCGTTGGTCAGGTATATACCTGCCTATTGGGAAGTTGCAGATTGACGTCCCTCTCTTTCTGAATGTTTCTTAATGGTTCTATGTATGCTTCACTGCAGTAATTCAACAGGTTCTTTTTGAACAAATATAATTTAACAGGTTCGATGTTGTAGCGAGGAGCCAAGGACAAATATCAGTCAGAGATTAATTGTGTTGAAAATTGAGGTGGCCCTAATACCCATTATTATGAGGACCTACACCTAGGACACCAACTCACTCTGGAGTCGGTCGGCCTTTTTAATTTCTAGTTACTTAGTGCGACGGGTCCTTTCGACGGCAGAGCCGTCTTCTCACTTCCGGATGGCAGAGCCTACCAACAGATGAAGCTGACTTCCGGGTGGTAGAGCCAACCTACGATGAAGTCCAGACCCTTGTGATCCCGGGTGGCAGAGCCTACCTTCGATGGATCGCAACTTATGCACTAAGTACTTAGAAACTATATGGCTCAACCGGGAGACTAACACTTATATGAAACAGAACTTTATTACAACACAACAATGTTACACAAGAGTGTACAACACTCTCTCTTTAGTGGCTAGCCTAGCACTCACCCTCCTACCACTCATTTACCATGCTCATGGTTCTATGGCATGGCAAGGAAGGGGGCCTCTATTTATAGGCCAAGGGGGATTATGAGGTTGAGACAAGTGTCCCCTTTTCTAGAACTTTCCTAAATATTACAACTTTTACTAATTTATTTTACTACCAATTCTACATAATTTCATGATAAATATCATAGATCATGAGTTGTAGGGAAGGTTCTAGAAGTTTGTATTGCTTTTCTTTAATAAATTGTTTTTGTTATCTAACAATTTCATGTTATTACTTTGTTACAGAAGCTATATGCCTAATAACTATAGCTATTAGTTATTTGGGAAAACTGGTTTTGTTGTATCCCACTGTGTTGTATCCTGCTAATGCTCAAACTGCATTCCTCATTTTAACCTTGTCATGCACAATCTCAATTCATTCTGCAGGGTTGCAATGGGTCTAGGCTCCAGGCTATTGGTGTTTGACATGTAAAGGCTTCGATTTCGTTGTCCTAAGTCACATTCATTTTGCCATTCACTGTGCTGGTGTTTGATGCAGCAGCTTGAACATTTGATTTTGTTCCTAGGGAGTCAGGAAGCTATGCTATCTGAAGGAAGGTGAACCTCACCAACATGGATCAATTGCAGCTATGGAGATACATGGTCGCGGCGACCAAGTGTGTCCTCTTATGCATATGGTTTCATGACTATAGCCTTTCTTTGTAATCTGAGAGCTTGTAGTGGTAAATTCAGGCCCAATTGCAATATGTACAATGTGCTTTCTTATTTGAAACATATATGGTTCTTCTAAATACAAGCATGCTATATCAAATGCATATCACATGGATGTTTTTTTGTAATGCAATTCATTGAAATGGATAAGCTCATTGTGTGCAATGACCTTATTCAATAAATATCTCTATATATGAAAACAAACAGAGAGAATCTGTCAAAAACACAAATCATATGTATGTCCCCTTTGGTGTAAAAATTCAAACTCTGTGCACACAACACCAAAGCGTTGATGATTGAATGTTTTTTTGCTAAAATAATTTAAACAGATTACTATTAATTCAATCTGTATTTAAAAAGATGCAATTCAATGACCCAAAATGGCTACTCATTGAAGTGTAACTTTCTATTAGATTTTAACAATGTGGCATCTTGTTCAACACCAAGCAGAAGACCAGTAAGTCCACCTTGGATGAAAATAGATGACACGTTTGAACATGGCCCTTACACATCGTTTGCAATTGTTTTACTCAGCATAGTGGCATTAGTATGTCTGCCTTGGATAAACGGAGAAACCATGGTTGAAGATTGTCCATACACTTCATTTTCACCATTAGCATTGCACTGTTATTGCCAATGGTTCCAGCATGGAGGTCCTGTGTACATAAAATTAAGGAGCTAGGAAGAATAAACAACATGAAAACATAATTGTGGCAATATCTAGAATCGCATTATGAAACACATCAAGAGTAACCTTGCTGCAGCACACTAGGGAATAACTGAATCAAACAAACTAATTAAGGGCCTATTTGGAATACTGTTCTTTTATCCTCTCCCTGCTACACCTTTCCTCGTTCTCCAGCTTCTCCAGCTTTGCAAGAGCCGATTCCAAATCAAGGCTAAGCTCGGCAAAGGCAGCTTGGTTCTCCTTGATCCTGGCTTTTATAGCCTTGACCTCGGCTCGCATATCCTCAAGGTTCTATACGGTTAAGTCATCGTCCTTCTGGTTCCGGTTGACGCTTGTTCTTGTTCTTCTTGAAGAAGAAACCTCAGCCTCAGCCTCAGCCTCAGCCTTAGGCATCTTCTCCGGAGGAAAAATGTACATCGCCATGCCAAGAACCGCACAGGCTGTAACGACGTTAAAACCGGCTTTAATCTTAGTGATTTGAAGATCGACCTTGTCCCGCTCTCGAAAAAGACGCTCGATCTTGTCGACGTCGCTGATCGGCTGCGGCGGCATGGGACCGGAAGCACTAGGATGATCAGGGGACGCGCGGCTGTGGAGTCCACGCCCGTGAAGGAGGCGATGGTGCGGCTGCGTCGCCGGCGGCGCCCGTGCTGATGCGGTTGCGCCGTCACGGAGTCCGTGCGCGAGAAGAGGACGAGGATGCATCGCCGGCACGCGTCGTGCTAGGTTTCTCGCCACGGATCGGAGAAGCGCTGCCGCGGCCATGACCACCAGTCCACCCAAGCCTCCAAGCCTCCAAGGATTGCATTGCATTTGCATAGGTCAGAACTCAGATGTTCAGAGTGCAGTGCTGCCAGTCCCATGAAAAAACAAGTGGATGAAAACGAAGGCAAACACCGTACGTACGTGACAAAGATGCTACGGGGTATCAAATAACTTTGTCGTTGGCAATGGCTCTGTCAAGTTCAATTTGTTGGATTGCCACCCATTGCTGCCCAACCGAAGGACTAAATAACTGCCCTCTCAAAGGATTAGCACAGGTTTATTTCCTGTTGTCACTCACTGTCAGTACTTCAAGACCAAAGCAGTTACCCAGAACTCAGAAATCTGCAAATGGTTTCTTGTCGTGCCATCACATCAACTACGTAACACGGACCGTATTCGATACACAATGGATACGTATTTGCAGAGTATCCGATTATTTATTAATTTCGCTAACATTGAGTCGATATGTATCTGCTCATTCGATACGACCGAGCCCAACAAACATGCGCAAATATTTATATAAATATGAACACGACTCGCATGTTGAATAAATAAATAAATAAATCTCTTGGTGCCCATTGTCAATGTCCAAACCAAACAAATGGTAATAAATATTGTTCTAAGGTAGCAGAAGCCAGCAGCTAGCTCCAATGGCTTCTCATTCCCAGCTCTCCTCCATCGCAGCAACCGCTGGCCTGTGCTTGCTTTCAGCTCTTGCCATGGCCTTGCTGGCGGTGACCCTCTACACCATGGGTGTTCTTGTGTCCTTAGCTGTCTTCTGCATCAAAGAGTTTGCTTGGAGCCGGAGAGCTCATGATCGACCACCGCTCGTCGGGACTGTGTTCCGGATGCTCAGGAATTTTGACAGGCTCTTCGATGAGCATGTGGAATACGCGCTTGCCCATCGGACCAGCAGGCTGCTCTTTCCTAGGCACAGTGAAATATTGACCTCTGATCCACAAGTCATTGAGCATGTCCTCAAGAATAGCTTCAACAAATACAGCAAGGTAGTTTTTTTTTTTTCTTTTTTGCCTGATCATGTTCTTCTTTCTCCCCTCACTTCTACTATATTGCTAAATTCCATATACAGTAAGGTAGTTTTCATGAAAGTATTAGTAAGCAAATCATAAATTGGATATTTCTAGTGTTGTGTTTCCATCTTCAAGTTAGTCAGATCACTTGTATTTGTTAATCTTGAAAAAAAAAAACAAAGGGGGTCAACTGAATATCTCTGAGAACTTGAGCTTGTGCACACTTCTGACAGTTTTCAAACAAATCCACAGGGCGACTTCAGCACTCAAATCATGAAGGATCTCTTTGGAAATGGAATTTTTGCAACCGATGGGGAGAAGTGGCGGCACCAGATAAAGTTAGCGAGCCATGATTTCTCAACCAGAGTGCTTCGCGACTTCAGCAGTGGTGTGTTCAGAATAAATGCTGCAAAATTAACAGAGAAGATCTCATCTGCAGCAGCCAATAGACTTCCATAGACATGCAGGTACTTCTACAAGTATTACCATAATTCATAAAAATGTAAGTATATCTATAGCTGTATGTTTCCAATTAGCTAATTGACCTAGAAGGCAGAGCAGAGCCAAATCTATATTAAAATCTGAATTTAGCCTAGCTGTTCAGTGCAGAAAGATGGAGCAAACATGCAAGCACTGCTCAGAACAAGTAAACAAACATAACGATTACTTTTAAACAGAGCTCATTGTTTGAGGAAGTAAGCTTGTTCCTCAGTATCTTGAACTCGAACAAGCTCAACTACATGCTACTAAATAAAAAGAAGTCAAGTACAAAGCTTAGATATTAGCCAGTTAGTTGTCCTTATTTCTAACCATAGAAGCCATCATAATGCAATTTTCCTCAGGATCTTTCGATGAAAACAACTATGGATTCAATCTTCAAAGTGGGATTCGGCTTTGAGCTGAACACACTATCTGGATCATATGAACCTAGCATTCAGTTCAGCAAGGCCTTCGATGATGCAAACTTACTTGTTTTCCACCGATATGTTGATATGTTCTGGAAACTGAAAAGGCTTCTTAGTATTGGGTCAGAAGCTAAACTAAAGAGGGACATTGAGATCATCGACAACTTTGTAATTCAGTTGATCCATCAAAAGAGAGAGCAAATGAAGAATGGACGTGACCATGTAAGGGCTAACAAGCTCAATCCATACTTTTTTTTGCCTAATTAGTGAAACTTGTTTTAGCAAGGTATAAACATTGAGTTTTACCTCTAAGTTCTAATGTTATCCCCTCTTCCTTTTTGCCACATACTAACAAGATTCATATTAGCAAGTGAAGAGGACCCTGAAACGATGAATGACCATTACCTTCGTGACATAGTCCTCAGCTTCCTAATCGCTGGGAAAGACACCACAGCAAATACCCTCACCTGGTTCTTCTACATGCTATGCAAGAATCCCGTGGTGCAGGATAAGGTTGCGCTTGAAATTAATGAGTCACTTGAGTGGGCCAAGGAAGATAACAGCATCGGAAACTTCACAGCAAGATTGAATGAAAGTGCTATTGAAAACATGCATTATCTCCATGCTGCAATCACCGAGACACTACGTCTGTATCCTGCTGTTGCAGTGGTATGAATAGCTTCAAAAGATATTCCTGTGCATAAAAGACCCAATTAAATTTGGATATGGCAATGAGAACCTACGTACACAATAACTTAATCATGAACATGTTAGATAATGATGGTGCCAAAGACATAGCTTAATTTGTAGGATTAGCATACTCTAATCAAACCTGTGGATCTTATACTCAACAAAAAGCTTGGTTTTTCTGAAAAAATGATGGGGATGGTATTATTAAAATATTGATTAAAAAAGGGTTATAATTAAACAAATCCTAGGGGTTGTAGGAGGAATGGCAAAAGTTGTTGATAGGTTTTACACAAGGAAATATCACAAATTGAGTGCTCACTAATGCAAAGAGGGAAGATGCATTCACTATCACATTTTCAAGATATATTCTTAAATCAAAATAATAATACAATGACAAGAATGCCATTGCGATACGTGGTAATATTTGTCTGTGGCATCTATTCAGGATGGTAAGATGGCAGACGAAGATGATACCCTGCCGAATGGCTATAGAGTGGTTAAAGGAGATGGGGTGAACTACATGATTTATGCCATGGGAAGGATGACAGAACTCTGGGGCAAGGGACAACATTGCAGTGCTATTGAGGTAGATGATGTAATGAAAATGACATATCATCGCTTCAACTACAGTTACATAACGAGTAGGGTCCTACAAAGATGACCACCACCAATACAAAATCATGGAATTTGTTCATGAGTTATCAAGTTCCTAAGATGACCAAAGGTATTTTCATTGGTTTTGCATTTAACTAAGCTTCATCCTTCCATGATCAGGCGGGCCCCCGCATCTGCTTGGGGAAGGAATTTGCGTATAGGCAGATGAAGATCATGGGTGCTACCCTGTTACATTTCTTCAGGTTCAAACTGGAAGATGAATCCAAGGAACAAACATACAAAGTCATGTTTACTCTTCACATCGACAAAGGTCTTCACGTGTACGCATACCCACGTTCAGCATAGACCCCCAAACAAGATATCCTTCGCTGATGTACAAAAAAAACCACACAAATAATAGGGTTTTGCCCCTTTTGGCAAGTCACTGTGATTATATTCAAGAGCAATGAAGCAGCATGAGCATGAGGCTGATTGGCCAAACATGGTGTACTCTTAACCAATTACCATCCCAACAGCATGAGGCCAACTGGCCAAACATGGTCCACATATTGTTCTTAAAAAAAAGATGTCGACTCATTTAAAGTAGCCATCGAATGAGAAGCAGTATACTTATTAATCGCATGATACCCATCGCTAACAATACTACGAGGATCCAAACAAGCTCTGCACATGAACATTACAGTAACAGAAAGAAACTGCAAAATGCACGATACTCCGTGGTACGCTAGGCGGCGCCACACTCCTCCGCCCGCCGCCGCCGGCTGCCTCAGGGACGAGAACGAGAAGCGCGGACGAAGGTACGCTGAGTCGCTGACGCCTGACAGAGAGAGGTATTGCAGATTGGGATTCGAGGAGGAGAATTATTTTGCTGGGTTTTCTGGTGCGCCGTTTGGTTTTGCCTTTGTCATTGGGCAGTGTACATGGGCTGACACTGTTATTCGTAGAGCTGAAAGTAATTAGGTTTCCCCGGGCCAACACTTGGGCTTTGCCGTACTTAGTCCAGATGGGCGACGTCAGCTGCCTCTTGGTATTAAGAGGCCCAAACTGTCGGTGTGTATGTATTTTGTGCGATGTATGTAGGTACTTTTGGCACCATTTTGTTGTATATACAGTAGAAACAATCGTGCAAAAAAAGTTTCAGAGCTAAAGCCATAAGAGCACGCACTGCATGACTGCATCTTCTTTGGACCGAGCACTGCATGACGGCATCTTCTTTGGACCGAAATGAAACGGGGCTGGCACCTTCGTCTTCGTTCGTTGCTGCCCCTGCCAGTGTCAACGAAGCAGAAGACAGACAAAAACCCAACTGCTGCCACGACCATGCTGACGATTCTCCACGGCAACTGATCCTTGACTCCATGTTATAGTATCCATTTCGTTGTCCTGGTCTTTATCTTGTACAAGGCAGCAACAATTTAATTCTAATGTTAATCATCCATGGCCTTTCTAATGTTAATCATCCATGGCCTTCTTGCAAACGGTGGAGCATATATACTTAATACATATAATATAATAAAGATCATTCTTGTTCCCATCACAATGGTCTTCTAAATCCAGTTTGGAAAGCTTGCTGCTCGGAAACCTCCAGGTCAACGAGATTCACCTCATTCTTCAGTCTCACAAATCCTCGATGCAGATATCATTTTGCAGTTTTACATCACCGCACTGCAGAAGGGAAATTGCTTGCGCCATTGCAGAGTTCCAAATTTGAACAGTTCCAAGTTTGAACACGGCATAGTCCATTTGGTACTGCACGGTACCAGTACCACCAATATAAGCAACACGTGCTGGGTCATCTTCCTCTGACTCTGAGTGAGCAACCATCTCCTGCACAACAGCAGCTCCAGCTCCAAGTCAATGGCTTCCCAGCTATCCTCCCTTGCCGCAATGGCAGGGCTGTGCCTGCTCTCAGCTCTTGCCGCAGCCTTGCTAGTGCTCACCCTGTACGTCCTGGGTGTCATCGTGTCCTTTGCTGTCTTTTGCGCCAGAGAGTTTGCTCGGAAAGATCCGGACCGCCCGCCGCTCATGGGGACGGTGTTCCGGAACCTCAAGAACTTCGACAGGCTGTTCAACGAGCATGTCAAGTACGCGCTAGCGCATCGCACCTGCAGGCTTGTCTACGCAGGACACAGCGAGCTCTACACGGCCGACCCGGCTGTCGTTGAGCATGTCCTCAAGACCAGTTTCAGCAAATACAGCAAGGTGGTTTTCCAAGCCCATCAAATTATTTTATCCCACCTCCATCCGTCTTAGATCAGAACATAGTTCAATTTATGTGCCAAGTGCCTAAATCCTGCATCAAATGGTGTCAAAACTTCAGTAATCTGAAATCACCTTGAAACAACACATAACTTAATTCAGCGAGAACACTACAGAAAACTGCAAGCAAAAATAGTTAATACTCAATGCATCATGCATAAGAAATGTAGATTATCACCAGACTTGAACTTATTTTTATTTAAAGTAGATTGTCGTCAGCCTTAAACTTATTTTAAAGTGTATCTTCATTCTTATCTGTCAGATCATTTAGCTACTTAATGATACAAACAATTGATTTACTCAGATAGATATGACCTACCAAAATATGACCACACGAACATGATTTTGCACTCATTTGAGGCTGAAACACAGGGAGCATACAATATTGAAATTATGAAGGATCTCCTCGGGGATGGAATTTTTGTAATAGACGGGGATAAGTGGAGGCACCAGAGGAAGCTTGCAAGTCATGAATTCTCAACCAAAGTGCTACGTGAATTCAGTAGCGTTGTTTTCAGAGCGAAAGCTACAAGACTGACAGATAAGATATCATCTGCAGCAGCTAGCAGAACCATTCTAAATCTGCAGGTACCTACTTGACTACCATGAAAGTGCATATATATTATTAATTGGTTCATACTGGTAGATGTTAGTTAAGTGATAAATAATATTTATATTTGATAGAAAAATTGGATCATATTAATGGATCCTTTTGGTAGAAGTTAGTTAAGTGATAAATAATATTTATAATAATTGGATCATATAAATGCATCCTTTTTCAGGATCTTTTGATGAAAACAACTATGGATTCAATCTTCAAAGTGGGATTTGGTTTCGAGCTGAACACGCTATCTG
>CM041644.1:3140580-3176510 GCA_023333625.1 Bothriochloa decipiens
CGCCTGATCTCTGTGCACAGGGTACGTGTCCGTCAACCTGGGGACGTGGGTCCGTGGCTCCGCTGGTGTATACGTGACTCTGATCCGTGTGCGAGGAATATACCAACGTAAGTAGTCCCCATAAGCCTGCAAGGAAAACGGTCTGGGCTCGTAGGTCACATCATGTAGTGCGTTGGCCCACTCGTCGACCCACGGCTGTATACGGGAGGACCAAGTAACGCCTGCCGGTAGACCCCTCCGCACGTAACTATGGATTTCAAAACGTATTAATTATCTTTCTATATATATTAAATACTCAATCAGAACGAATTAATTGTCTTATACTTACCCGTGCACGGAAAGAGGAACAATATGGGCAACCGGAAGTGGGAACGTCTGGTTACGACCAAACTGCCGCATCACTCTGTGAGGAGCGTAGTCCTCGACAAAGATGTCGAAAACGACAGCCTTACGTGTCATCCAGTACTCCTGATCCCTCGTGCAGAACGACGACAACCCATTAGGCGCTCGTACGATAATCTCCTCCATGCTGTAAGGTGTCCAGCGGACGTCGTCTGCCCTAATCCGGTCGAACGCCGCCATGTACTCAGGATAGGCTCTGTGAACCTGAATGTTTGCCCAAATAGGCTGTATAGAAAATAATAGTAAGGTGCAATTTATTCAAAAATAAATAGAAACAGGTTCAACCGCGATATAGAAGACTTACCCGCCGCCGGACCCACAACGAACCCATCGTAGGGCCATCCTCCTCCGTCTCCCCGTACAACCCTGCTCCGTAAGTCGAGAAATCCATGACTGGTCGTCCAATACTAAACCGCTCGTACGACCAGAGTTGAAGTAATAGTGGACAACCAGAGAGGATAGCTGACGGGTCGGTCTTTGTGCACGCATCACAAAGACCTCGGTACGTGGCTGCCAAGATAGCGGACGCCCAACTATACTGTAGCACGGCGTCGAGCGGTGCGTCCGCTATCTCGCGCGCGAAGTGGATCAAGTGCTTCGCGACAGAGTTCCCATGCGACGATGTGAACATTATCCAACCAAACAACCACAACAGATAGGCCTCCAAGTGCCTCGACACAGTGGCCTCATCCGCCGCAGGGTGGATATACTCGGCCTGAATTAGAAAACAGAAGTTCAAATTTCATTTAACATACATATGAATATTTGATGTTAATGAACTATATCACAGTGTTATCTATTTACCTGAAACTGCAAGAGCCAGGTCTTCGTAGGCCCGTGATGCTGGTTTTCAGCAAGAGTTTGATACTCTGGAGCGTCTGGTCGACGCACAACACCCTCGAAACGGACTAGAAGGTCCTCACGCCAAGTGGCCTCCACGTCTGGACGGCTGACGGCCTGCCCAGCAGTGGTGACACCAAGGAAAGTGGAACGTGTGCGTCTCAGGCCTCCAGCCGTCCACCAATGCCGCAAGTAAGGAACGGTCAAAGTTAAACCGTGTCACCGCATCGGCCAGGGCCTCAACAGCACTAGCCTGCACAAGCCTACACAGAGGCAGTAGACCAGCTGCTCGTAGCCTGTAGCAAATACAACATTTATATATAAATATATATTACCAAATCGTCTGTATGAGTAAAACAAATAAGTGAACGTGTTATTGTGCACACCTGGGTATCCATCGCTCGTCCAGCCGCCACAACTCCTGAGGTACCCTAGGCCGTAGAACAGGTAGCTCAGCAGCTGTCACAGCACTCAAGTAGGACCGGTGACGCTGGTCCAACTGTGCGTCCAACAACTCCAAGTGTCCCTCATCCATCGCCATACCTAAAATATCTTAATAATGTAAAAAAATAATGCACAAATATAATTAATACTATGAAACACTAAATCAAAAAAATCAGACATACTATTATTTTTAAAGAGCATTTTCGCCTTGATTCCGGAATCCACGACGTGCACGAGGGCGCCGACCGTCTTGCGGATTCCCTGAAGGTCCTGCTTCTGCAGCTCCCTCTGTGGTGGTTGCACGCGTGCACTTTTTGTAAGTATGTCCTGTGCCATTGCACTTGGTGCACCGATGCTCCAGTCTTCCCACTTCTGAGTCATCCATATCATTTCTAATGCGCCGTGTCTTACGACGACCAGGCTTCTGTCTTAATTTGTCCTTATCGGGCCCCCGCAGGTAGTTACTTCCAGGATTGTTTGTAAAACTACCAAATATTGCGAAACCATAAATCTCTGCATTCCAGGTTGTCATGACTACCTCCTTCGTAAAATAATGTGAGACATACGGCTTCGGGGACAAATTAGTAAGTGAACAAGCTGCTATAACATGTGAGCACGGCCTGTGAAGAAGTTTCGGTTTCATGCACGAACAGCTGCATGAGTTATAACGAATAACACACTCTTGTGCAATTCTCTCTCGATTGCCACCACGACGGCCCCGATCCCTACACAGAACTTCAAAGCGATTCTCTGCTGTGCCCATAGGACGTGCACGATGCAAGCTTGCCTTCTCCACCTTTTTTTTCATGTAATTTGTCATGAATGTTGAAAAAATCAATGTATTATCTGACATCGCATTAAAAGCAACCATATATCTTTCACGAAAGTACTTGCATGTTCCATGCAAAATACCCTCTACGATTGCTACAAGAGGTAATCCTCTCATGCCTCGAATGACCCAATTGTACACCTCCGCCAAATTTGTTGTCATTATTCCAAACCTCGCCCCATCTGTGTCATATAATAATGACCACTTCTCCTTTGGCTCGTACTCAATCCAATCTGAGAAGCACCTGATTGATGACCCCGACCTCCGAACCACGTTCCTCAAGGCATCCGTTGGAAGGCCTGAAAGAGGAACAGACATATCATTCGGGTCTTGATTCGTACGAGTCGCTAACTCTGCTGTTTGCTTTGTTGTTAATTCATCAAGACGTGCCCACATTGCATTGAATTTTCTTTGTTGGTTCTGATTGCACAACCTCTTAAACATATTCATAAGGTGTTTATTTTTGAAATGGCTGAAAAAATTTGCACCCAAGTGCCTCATGCACCATCTTGATTGTATGTCCGACCATCGAGGAGGAAGATCACGCTCCACTGAACCATATTGCATATCCGTTATCGCCTTCAACAAACCGGCATGTCCGTCATGTATGACACAAACATTAGGTCGCCCTTGCACCACTGCTAACTTCACACGCTCCAGAAACCAATACCAACTATCTGTGTTCTCACTTTCCACAAAAGCAAAAGCAACTGGCAGTACTTGATTATTCCCATCAACACCAATAGCAGTTAGAATCTAACCTTTATACTTTCCTGTTAGAAATGTACCATCCATGCATAAAACAGGTCTGCAATGACGAAATGCCATTATACATTGACCTAGTGCAAAAAAGGCTCGACGAAGTATTAACTTTCCGGCCTCTTTTGGATCAGACACATCCATGATATCATAATATGTACCAATATTTCTTTGTCTGATGGTTTCTAACAATCTTGGTAGGTTCTCATAAGATGCTTCGTACGAACCGAATCTCTTCTCAATGACCTTCTGTTTCGCTCGCCACGCCTTCGAATAGCTGATGGTGTATTTAAAATCTTCCTCTATAGTAGTCACTATAGATTTCGGCTCATACCTTAAATTATCAACAATTCGATTATACATGTACTCTGCAATGAAGCTCGATGTAAGAGCAGTATTGGACTTCTCTAATTCTTGTAACTCACATGTATGTTCTGTTACTATAGAGTACTTTCAAATTGTACTCCATTTTTGCTCATAAGCATGTATCCTAAATGGACAGTCCGAAAACACACATTTAACATCATATACTTTCTTGTTAGACTTAACAACTACAAAAGACCGCTTCATTGACAGAGACCAGTACTTCACGGCACTCATCATTTCATCTTTGCCTTTGTACATACCTCCCTCTACTACTTCATTCTCATGATATTCCCACGGCACAGAATTTCCTTCGTTGATCATCAAATTCTTCGAACTGTTACTCTTCCATTCCAGTGGGACAGGAATTTCATTCTCATCTTCAGATGACTCAGTTTCAGATATATTCTCATTCTCCATATCTTCCATCGCCATCTCTTCAACTATATGCTCTATGCGCTCTCCTTCGTCCGCTTCACCCGTCAGTACCATAGATGATAGGTGATGATCACTCTCTTCATTATCTTCCTCATTATCATTGTCATTGTCATGGCTCGGACCTCCTTCTTCTTCTACAACGTGTACCTCATGAACCTCCTTCGTATATGCCTGAGCAAGAAGGACTAGAGGCCACCCACGTTCTACAGCTTTGTTGACGTATTTTCTCCATGTTGATGTTGCATTAAGCGGTACTAACTCCCAAAAAGTGCCCTCCCGAGCACGACTAACCATACCCATGACCTTAACGTCATGTTGGTTGCTGTCAAGCCCAAATATTCGCATCAACCAATTCTGGACACCACTAATTATTCTCTCATTTGCCCTAGACACCCATCTAGTTACTGAGGCAAATCCTGACAGATCAACCCCGTGTACACCTTGAATAATTTCTCCTTCTCCATAATAAATTTGAAATCCTAACTTCTCCGACATCTGTGTAATCTAAAAATTTCAGCTAAAATAGCTTTTCACTAATATATTACTAATATTATTTCAACTATAACTATTTAATTTAACAATATATATAAAATAAAAATATAAGTAATACTACCGAAATATAATATTAATCGCTTAACAGAAATATAATATTATCTAACAATTAATATAACACACATTATAATATTTAATTTAACAATATATATAAATAAAAATATAAGTAATACTACCAAAATATAATATTAATCGCTTAACAGAAATATAATATTATCTAACAATTAATATAACACACATTAAATAATTATATATAAAATTATTTTTTACTTACCGAAAATTTTCCTCTTCCTCTCTTCTCCTTCTTCCTCCTCTTCTTCTTCTTCTTCTTCTTTCTCTTCTCTTCTCTTCTCTTCTCTCCTCTTCTCTTCTCCTCTCCTCTCCTCTCCTTCTGTTCTGTTCTCCCAGCCGGCAGCGGCCGGCCGCGGCCGGCCGTGTTATATATAGCGGTGGCCAAGTCGCCCACTGGACGGGCGACGTGGGCCCAGTCGCCCACTGGCCGGGCGACATGGCCCCAGTCGCCCACTGGCCGGGCGACATGGGCCACGTCGCCCATCGGCCGGGCGACGTGGGGCCCGCCATGCCACGTGCACGGTCAAGTCGGCCACTGGTCGGGCGACATGGGCCATGTCGCCCATCGGCCGGGCGACGTGGGACCCGCCATGCCACGTGCCCAGCCAAGTCGCCCGCTGGTCGGGCGACATGGCCCAGTTAGCCCGCCAGTTGGGCGACAAGGCCCATCTTCGCCCTTCCAACGGGCGACTGGTCGCCTACTCCTGCAATTTTTTAAAAACGAAGACTAGTTTTGTAATTTTTTTAAAAAATAAATTTATTAATAAAAAAAATTCTCGGGTTTGCCTCTGTCATTGGGCTGTGTGCATGGGCGACCATGATGTTCGTTGGGCTGAAGGTAATTAGATTTCGCGGGCCAACACTGGATAGCTATTGGGCTTTTCCGTAGTCTAGATGGGCCACGGTAGCTGCCTCTTGGTATTGAGAGGCCCAAACTGTTGTTGAGTATTTGTGCGATATATAAGGCGACTGTTGCTAAATAAACTACTTTTGGCGATGAGTCCGACAATACCATTTTGCTGTATATGCAGTAGAAAAAATTGTGCAAAAAAAAAAAAATCCGACCTTCATAAGAGCACGCACTGCATGACAGCATCTTCTTTGGACCTTTCGCTCGTTGCTGCCCCTGCCTGTGTCAGTGAAGCAGAAGCACAGACAAACCCAAAACTGATCCTTGACTCAAATGTTATAGTAGTATCCACATCGCTGTCCTGGTTCTTCAGTCTCATCGAACCTCGATGCCGATATCATTTTGTAGTTGTCTTGAGATCACCGCACTGCAGGCTGGAAATTGCTTGCGCCATTGCGGAGTTTCAGGTTTGACCACGGCACCGTACCATCAATAGAGCAACACGGGCTAGATCATCTTCCTCTGACTGAGGAAGCACCTCCTGCACCACAGCAGCTCCACCTCCAAGTCAATGGCTTCCCAGCTATCCTCCCTTGCCGCAATGGCAGGGCTGTGCCTGCTCTCAGTTCTTGCCGCAGCCTTGCTGGTGCTCACCCTCTATGTCCTGGGCGTCATCGTGTACCTCGCCATCTTCAGCGCCAGAGAGTTCGCCCGGAGAGATCCAGACCGGCCGCCCCTCATGGGGACGTTTTTCCGGCAGCTCAAGAACTTCGACAGGATGTACGACGAGAATGTCAAGTAAGCGCTGGCACATCGCACCTCCAGGCTGGTCTACGCTGGACACAGCGAGCTCTTCAGGGCCGACCCGGCTGTCGTTGAGCATGTCCTCAAGACTAGTTTCAGCAAATACAGCAAGGTGGTTTTCCAAGCCCAACAAATTCTTTTATCCCACCTCAATCCGTCTTAGATCAGCACAGAGTTCAATTTATGTGCCAGGCGCCTAAATCCTGCATCAAATTGTGTCAGTAATCTGAAATCACCTTGAAACAACACTTCATTCAGCGAGAACACTACAGTAAACTGCAAGCAAAAATAGTTAATACTCAATGCATCTAAACGTAGATCAGACTTAAACTGATTATAGTCAAAGTAGATTATCATTAGCCTTAAACTTATTTTAAAGTGTATCTTCATTCTTATCTGACAGATCATTTAGCTACTTAACAATACAAACAATTGATACTTAGATATGACAGGCTACCACAATATAACCACGTACATGAACATGATTTTGAACTCATCTGAGGCTGAAACACAGGGAGCATACAATATTGGAATTATGAAGGATCTCTTCGGGGAGGGAATTTTTTGCAATAGATGGGGATAAGTGGAGGCACCAGAGGAAGCTGGCAAGTCATGAATTCTCAACCAGAGTGCTTCGTGAATTCAGTAGCGTTGTCTTCAGAGCGAATGCTACAAGACTGATAGATAAGATATCATCTGCAGCAGCTAACAGAACCATTCTAGATATGCAGGTACCTACATGACTAACATGAAAGTGCACATATATTATTAATTGGTAAATACCTTCATATTGGTAGATATTAGTTAAGTGATCAATAATATTTGTATTTGATAGAAAAATTGGATCATATTAATGCATCCTTCTCAGGATCTTTTGATGAAAACAACTATGGATTCAATCTTCAAAGTGGGATTTGGTTTTGAGCTGGACACACTATCTGGATCAGATGAATCTAGTGTTCAGTTCAGCAATGCCTTTGATGAGGCAAACTCTCTTGTCTTCCACCGATATGTCGATTTATTCTGGCAGCTGAAATGATATTTCGATATTGGATCAGAAGAGAAGCTTAAAAAGAACATTCGGATCATTGATGATTTTGTGATGAAGTTGATCCACCAAAAGAGAGAGCAAATGAATGGGCAAGATAATGTAAGGGCTGCAAAACTCAAACCTGAATATAGCTTGTCAACGTCTATATGCTGCCTTCTGTGTTGGTATATGTAGTAACAACCTGATGAAGAAAACTGAATATGGCATTAAAATAAGATAACCTTGTTTGTAGCCATGAGATATTTGCATCCTAACAAGATGGACAATTTTAGAACTGTTGAAGGATCAATATGTCACGCATCATAAGCAAACCACCGAAATTTTCATGTAAGTCGTATCTGAAGGGTGGTGTGATTCGGTTTATCAGCTCTTATGTCTTGTGGAGCATGTACTTTCCACAAAGTCTGAGCAGCTTGTGAATCTAGTGTTAGTATGCAGAGTAGATATACTTCACAGTTTTATTTCTCAAACAACTTCTCTTAATTGAACTACCTTTATGATGCATGCAGAAAGCCAAAGAGGACATACTATCAAGATTCATAATAGCAAGCAAGGAGGACCCTGAAACGATCAATGATCGTTACCTGCGAGACATAGTCTTCAATTTTCTGATTGCTGGGAAAGACACAACTGGGAACACACTCTCTGTTGGCAAGAACACAACATTGATCCAATTGGAAAAACAAACACAGAAGAGAAGAGAGGAATCCAGAAAGGAATATTTGTTTCATAATTGACTACATGATGGTACATACTACAAAAATTGATACTCTAAACTTCTCTGTATAAACAGAGTAAGCTTGTTTTGAAGGAAACAGAGTAAGCTTGTTAAACGATGATATAATAAACAGACAAAATATCTATTGTGATAAGAATGTATTCTCTGCTAGTCTTGGAAGCTGGAGTCCAGGCCTCGATGTCCAGCCTTTGATATTTCTGTAATTCTCAATCGCTTCTTTCCTTAGCATCTCACGAGAAGCATCTAAAGCGCTCTTCACCTATAAAAGTATAGAACCATCGATGTGTAATCCAGAATATAGATCGCACAAAAGGAGTTCATGTAGAGCGATGTGGAGAAGTAAGTACCTTCGGGAATGACAACTTTGGTGGAGCCTCAACAACATCACCAAATTTGACTTTCTCACGCCCAGGGAATTCTGGAACAATTTCTGCCTTATTGCCCTTGCGCTTCTTTTTCTTCTCATCCAGATGTCTGAAATTCATGGAAGGGCATGTCACTATTGTTTAAACCTTCTGATAATGACATAACAGTAGAGTTTACATTAGATGCATAGCGCAACTAGAGAACTCACTTCTTCCTTCTTTGCTTCTTCGAAACTGAGATGCTCTTCTCCAGTTCCTCGAAACGAAGGTCCTTGGCCTTTCCCCTCTTTCGCTTCCTCTTACTTCCCTCTGCATTCACATTCTCATTCTCATTGGCAGCTGAACCATCTTCATTGCCTTCAATCTCTGATGCTTTGCTATCAGCAGGAACCTCCAATGTACGCCTCTTAGTTTTCTACATGAACACCACATAATAAAAATTAAGAGCGAAAATGTGAAGAAGTTAACACATCACATTCTTAGCAGCATGATACTGCATACACCAGGGCCGTCTCCAAAATTTGGGGCTCCGGTTCAAAATGCGGCGCCGGGTAGAGGCTAGGAGAATAGGTACCTGAGGACGCGTCAGCGTTTGCGTCGTGCTTGTTCTGGAAGGCGATGAGGCGGCGGAGTTTGGACGGGATGGCCTCGAGCTCCCGGTGCTTCGGCGGCGGGGGCAGGCGCGTGTCCCCGCCGTGCGCCGCCCGGAAGTTCTTCTCCCTCCGCCGCTGCCCCTTTCCCGGCATCTCCTCCTCCTCCTCCGCCGCCGCCGCCGCCGCCGCCACCTCCGCCGCCCGCTCTCTCTCTCTCGCTGGTTAGCTAGCTCGTTGCAGCCGCCGCCATCTGCGCCGTGGTGAGCGGCTAGGTGCACGAGACGAGACGAGGGCAGTAGCCTAGTCATGGGCCTGTGGTGCGCCAGCGTCGATCTTAGGCCCATTGATTGTTGTACTCAAGTGGGCCCAACATGATGGGTGATGGGCCTATAGCCCTTTTGCATCAACTTATCCATCGGCTGCTGTCTCTCTCTCTGCGCTGTAGGTGTGTTTGCTATTTTTTTTATAGATCTGTTTTTTTTTTTGAGTGCTGTCTTCAAGAGCTGTGAAACCGACCTGGGCAGAAAAGCCTTGTGGGCTTAGCCTCCATACTCGCCGGCCCATCGAGATTTGCAATCGGTCCACGTGCGGAAGCTTCCAGAAACTCGCTGGGCCTGCATGGCATCGGCGGCCGCGAGTGCGCGTGCGCAGTGTCTCCTTTGCTTCCGCCGCCGGTCGCCGTTGCCGCGCCTCCATCTCCCTTCCCCTCCCGCGACCACACGAGTAGCGTCCCGCCGCCGCGGCGTACGGATGGCCTCGTCGGACGCCTCTTCCGGGGCGCCGCCCAGTGCTACCGTTGAGGTGCCCGGCGCCGCGGGCCCCGTCCTCGTCGTGGGCGCGCCGGGACTCCCCGAGGTGGACTTCAGGTCAGTTCCCCTTCTCCAGTTCTCTCTGATGGAAAGCTCGCTCATGTGATTTGTTGGCTGCGGGCACTGATAAGCGCAGGAACGCGGTGGAGTCGTCGCTGTTCAAGCAGTGGCTGCGGAACTTGCAGTCGGAGAAGGGTGTCCTCACCTACGGGAGGCTGAGCCTCACGCGGGTCCTCATCCAGGTGATGTGCATTCGTGCTGCTGGCTCGGTAGAAGTGATTGATTGTATGACATTGCTCAAATTTGCTCTCGTTTGCGTCTGGATTTGTGATGGCAGGGGGTTGACATGTTCGGGAAACGGGTGGGCTTTCTCAAGTTCAAAGCTGTCATCGTGGACGAGGAAACCAAAACCAAGGTGATTGGCTGGAATGTTCCTGCTGGTATTGTTGACATTTGTTTGGAATCCTAGAATGGTCATGTTAGGACTAACAGTGATGGTCTACGCAGTCCAAATTTCTCATCAGAATTTGATTGGTAGTAATGTGAGGTGTTTCTCCCAATAAACATATGAATATGTGATTGTCCTTTTCCTTTCTTTTTTTTTCCCTTACAATTGATAATGTATTGCTGTACTGGTGAGGAGCTAATGAATAGATTGATGGGTGCATCAAATGAGTAGAGTAGATGGGTGTGGGTGCTTATGGTGGATGTAGCCCAGCCTTTGACTATGCTGAATATATAGGCTGAAGCACACTTTAGAAGTGTGTTTTCAATTTTGTGATGGCTTTGCTTTTCAGCCTTGACTACGGCACTGAATGTTACCTGTATCATGATAGGCTGAAGTATGTTTTCCAGTGTGTGCTTATTAGAATCTCTGTGTGATATACTGATATGTTTCCTGCATCCACTTATGAATTATTCACCTTTAAATCGATTTGTGGGGTCTCTACTCTCTTAGCAGCAGGGCAATGGTTTAGTTCATGCCATCTTTTGAAGGGGGAAACATATGCTGTGCTTACTGAGCAGGTATAGTGTACCAAGATTTAGAGCACATGGATTGTTTCAGTAAGCAAATTCACCTATTGACTGCTATTGAAATCGTAGGTCAGAGTTCCTGTTGGAAAATTCCTTTTGGAGCTGCCAGCTGGGATGCTAGATGATGAAAAAGGTGATTTTGTTGGCACCGCTGTCCGTGAGGTCGGTATCGGGCTTCTGAAAACAGCATGCACTGAAATCTGCATAATACTGTAGGAAATTAGCCAGCCTTGCATTGACCCTGTTTTTGCCTGGTTTTGGTTGCACAAGCCGTAATGCATTGCTGTTGTTGTCAGAATTTCATAAGAATCTGCAAAGTACCTACCAACTACTGTATACGATATTCTTGTAGCGATGATCCTTAATTGTTGGCAGGTGGAAGAAGAGACTGGTATAAAGCTGAATGTAGAAGACATGGTTGATCTTACGGCACTCCTGGACCCTGCCACCGGAGGTCGGATGCTACCATCACCGGTAACTGGACAACATTCAGAACTTCTGTTCACCTGAGTAATCACTATTTCCTCTCTGAATAATCAGAATCGTGTACACATAAAAAACATCTGAATCAACTTTTGATGATAACAGAGATCTAAACCTCAAAACCTGAGCTAGCGATTTGTACTTGATTGCAATCTTTTTGTTATTAATCAAAAGCCGGACAGGCTGGGAAATAGAATAAAGTATGCAACAACCTGGGACTTGCTGGTGTTCTGAACTCTGCTGTCGGAAACACTGCATTCTAACTGCTGCTAATTTAGATTGGCACCTCTGTACATTCCTAGGGCGGCTGCGACGAAGAGATTGGCCTGTTCCTGTACAGAGGCCGTGTCGACGAGGAGACCATAAGATCGCTCCAAGGGAAGGAGACCGGGCTGCGTGACCATGGCGAGCTGATCAAGCTGCGTGTGGTTCTATACAGCCAGCTCTGGCGGTCGACCGGGGACGCGAAGGCACTCTCCGCGATAGCCCTATACGAGATGGCCAAGAGGGAAGGCCTGCTGCCGCCGACGCCGTCACCGTCGGCCAACATGTAAAGACCTGCTAGCACTGTGCTGTGCCGTAAGCCTGTAACAGATGCGATGGTCTGATGGGTACTTTCCTGTAAATCGGAAGTTACAACACTTGTGAAACAGAATCATATACATAAACTGCACTCAGTTTGGAGTTTGGAGTGATATATGGGCGTACGTCTGTGCATTGTTGCTGTAGCGGCGGTGTGGCTGATTCATTGGTCAATCCGGGCTCGCACTTGGGCGCCGGTTTGTAGCTGGGTTGATACGACTCAAGCCACCACCCGGCAGCTACCCATGGCCGGCAGCTGGAGTGGTACATATGACTATATGATGGATTGGTATTAGTAACCTACTTAGCTCTTTCAGCTTCATCAGCTCTGTCCTTAAGTTGAAATCCCGTGATGTGCCTTAATTCAGATTAAAAAGATGTTGGAAGCAACTATTTAAACAGGTGGAGACGATGTCACCACTGCCAAATTAGATGGAGACACAAATTAAATCGGTAGCGATGGCCTCTATGTCATTGCCGATTGTTGAGGATTACCACTTACAAGTCCACCATCAAAACAAAAGGCTAGAAGTTTCAGTAGCAGACACGTGTAGTACTTTGCTAGCTGCTGATATGGCTTTCGAATAAGTTTCAGTAGCAGGCATGCATGTCTAATTTGCTACTAGCTTTCCAAGAACCGAAGCAACGAAACAATGTAGTAGTAGTGTGTTGTAGTACTCTTACCTGATGACTATCGGCCGGTCGATCTTGGTCTTGTTTGAGTGAACGAAGCTGGGGGAGACAGTCGCAGGGCAACTCTCCTTTGGCAGGACGTACACGTGCATGTAATCGAATATATATGCTAGCACGCAATGGAACCAGCCATCGATGATCGCCTGCCAGAGGAGAGCTGCCTACAACTGTCTTCAGCTGCACGCTTGTCCTGCAATCGTCGGCAGAAAACCATCAGCTGTGCTCCATGGATCATGGATGATATATCTATCTAGCTTGCTAACACATCTCTTCCTAGCTCCAAGATGCTTCTTCCTCGTGGCGTCCACGCTCCTCTTATAGCTGGAAGAGTCCAGGACCGAACGGATCGGAGCAGCCCGTCGATGAGGGTGGCATATCCATGGATTGATATGATGCAGGCCGGATGCGCTGCGACTTTAGGCCCATGGTTTGTACCATGGATATCCCTGCTCCGGATTCCTCCGCGACCATCATCAACTTTATCCTATTCCCCGGCCACGATGTGGAGAGTCCCGGGGCCGCCGATCGGGCTTGGCCCGGCCCGTCGCGCTCCTCAGTGGCCATCCAGCGTCCAGCCACACTGTCGACCGGGAAGCCGCCATCGAGATGCATGGCCTCGCTCGTCTCGTCGCCTCACGAAGCTGAGACTGAATTGATTCACAAGCTGGGAGAGATTACGTTTTGTCCATTTTCTCCATGCTATTGTTAAGTTTCTTTATTATCTAGTAGCACTGCTGTTGACGCAAAAATATGACTCTTCACGTCAACGGTTTCTTTATTATCTAAGTAGCATCTTGCCTCCAATTCCAATTGGCGCTAAGCTACCTGTCGTCGCTGTGGACATTTGTCGGCTGTCTTTCCATGGTTGCGTTGAGTTGCCGGTTCATGCATTGCGTTCTCTCTTGGCCTCCTCCCTTGCTAGTAGTAACGCAGAAAAATCTTGCATGGTTTTCGCGCTGGATGGACGCGAGGACTCTGATGATGAGGATTTCTCAAACTCTTCATAAAGAGGATCCTTCAACCGGGTTATTCTCCTGCTGTCCTGAATGCATTTCCCCAGAGAAACTAAGACAGGCATTCAGACTCTTTGTCTGACGAATGTGAAGCTAATGTTCTGTTTTCAGTTTTAAAACCATAATAGATCACGTAACGTCAGTCAGAACTCAGAAGTGCCATCCCATCTGATGACTCATGTCCATGACTTCCAGTATGAAGGTTCTGAAAGAACGTTGCAAACATCATGTCTGCATCGTCTAATCGGGCAGCCTTTTTGCTGCTAGCGCTCCGCTTAATCTTACAGACCAATGCAAGGAATTGTTGGCCGACCTAGAGTTTGACAGATTAGACGACGTTTCAGATGACGACGTACCGATTAAGAGTTTAATGCAAATTATTATGGGCTTGGGAATATTTCATAGTCCAACCTCACATGCATTTTGGAAAAACAATTAATTAACAACTGCCATACAAGACAGGCCTTTTTCCCAAAAAATAATTGACAGACATTTGGCAAGTTAAATGTGAAAAGTTAAATTGGTTATTAATTTGTTTTCTTCTTGAACCTTGTAATGCTTCTGGCGTCGGCTTCGTGCGCAGCTGCCGCGGGGTCAACGGTGTGCCTGTTACCGACGACCTACCACGCGCCAGCGCGGAGGCGCCACCGTACTACGCGGAGGATGCAGGCAACAGGAGATGGTTCCGCCGCGCCGGCGACGGTGACGACAGCGGCTGAGATGACGGGGCTCCGAGGTTCACCGAAGTTCGGCGGCAGGAGGACGGCGCGCGGCGCGTTGGAATGCGGCGCATGTGTTAGGTCCGTACCAAGCCCCCGGGCATGCAGGGGGAACTGTAGCTTAGGCTTAGGCGCTCTAGCATCATGTGCATCATGTACACGCCACAGTGTGCTCTGATCCACTGCTGCACTTCTCACCATGCACATTGCTCTTATTCCACTTCTCATCAAGTCACATCCTGTCTGAGTTTGTATCATTGAGCAGCACACTTTTCTGGGTTCAACTCAATTTTTAATCCTTGTTCAACTGAATTTAATTCTTCATCCTTTTGTTGCTTTTTCTTTTATGAAAATGCCTCTTCTAGTCCGGTTTATCATCTATGAATTGGGATGCAAAACTATATATATAGAGTATTTAATACTTAATTAAAGTCAAGCTCAACCGGATAAAGAATTAAAAAAAAGAGAACTGTGTTATAATATAAATAAATGACACATACCACATTTTGTTCAAAAAAAAAGATACGAAATTTTGATTAGTCACGTATATTGCTTATCTGCCTTATATTACTGGCGCATGCATGTGGTGGCATGCGTTGAGCCGTTGATGGGCAAGTCAGAATAATAAACATTGTGGCTCCATGTAAGATTCAAACTCAGAATCAAATTAATAGAGAGCTTATATTCTGCAAATTTCAGTTTAACATACAAGAACAAAAAAAAAAGGTTTGTATAAGCGGTAGAGCTTTACCGTCTGTGACCAAAAGCTCCAGAGTTCAAGCCCCAGCCCTGCACGTTAGCTATTTTCTCTTCCCCAGACCCCGCAGTGCGGGAGCCTATGACACTGGGTACGCCCTATACAAGAACAAAAAAAAAGTTTGTGCTAGTCCACGCATTCCTTTTTGTGCTAACCTACACATTATGAGTCTGGTTTTAGTTGGCCGCATACACTGATATTAGTGTGTGCATAGCTCCAAAACATTGTAACATAGTACCAAAAATGTGTCTGACTCTGAGTCTTTGAACTGATTTTTGCGTGGAGTAAGACTTTATATATTGTATCTAGTTCAACTGAAATGTTAGTCCTCAGTTAATCGAGTTTCTTCACCCTTTAGTTGATTCTCCTTTCTGAAAATGTCATACTGATCTCCTCTCATTTGGTTCTTCATGCAGTGAACCACATTGATCAGTCGTGTAGATTTTGTGTTTGTCACAATTTTCTCATGACGACACATGCATGCTATGGTGTTTATTTAAATGAACTTTTGGCCTTTTATCTTGTTTCAAATGCATGTATCTTGTGTGTTTTATTGCTTTGTTATAAGGGTTCTTCACAATTGGTCATGTTGACCTTCTATCTCACCTACTCAAAAAAAAAAAAATCTAAGCTATTTCCATGACTTAGTTTAGAGGCAACTGAAAATGGGGGTTGCTAGTATGCTTTGCACCCATTGTGATACTCAGAGAATGGGATGGCACAGATGTTTCACCTTGTCTAGGAACTCAATAGAATCCATAACTTCTGCACCATGCATAGTTTTTCAAGGAATAACCCTTGTTCATGCACTTCATCAAAGCAACTATGTTTGGGGCTTCTGAGCTAGCCATGCTTTTAATTGATCATGTCACATCCCCTACCGCAATTTCTTGCCACCTTTCTCAGGGATAAGTTGTGTAGCCCATGAGCCAACATTACCAAAACCTTGAATAAGAGAAGTCAACATGAATGGATTTTCCATATTATCTTTCTCAGGGATAAGTTGTGTAGTCCATGAGCCAACATTACCAAAACCTTGAATAAGAAAAGTCGACATGAATGGATTTTCCATATTCAGCAAAGAGGGACTTAATAGCACATATCATACCTTGCTTGCTTTGTTGTTACATCACTCGCCGGTGATATGCCAAGATATATTGGATTCCTTTTGTCGATTACTAGTGGTAGCCGTGGAAGTTCAATTAATCATCTAACATCCATGCCATGGACTATGAATTGATTGTTGTTTTAGGATCTAGGATATCAATATGAGTTGCAATATAAGAGCATGATTTTTTTTCAAAATATATGCTTCATTGTTTTACCTAATAATTCACAAAGGAGAGCATTTGATCCTGCTGTAAAACAATCTCTCTCCAAAAATAATAAAGGGTATTTATTTATGACTCTCTACTCGCTCTTCCACAACTTTTATTAGATGACATCCACCATACGATGTATTAAGGACCCTTCTGATGAGATAAGATTTTGTAAAAACAAAAACAAACATTTGTTTTTTGCCAATAGATCACCACACCCTTCTTGCCAAGGCCACACTAGTTGCTAACAGCCCAACACGGCCGTTGGAGTGGGGTGAAGACACTGAGCGTCGTTTGCCGGAGTATACCGCACGGTTCGCCGGGGATGATGCATCATAGAACAATGATCAAACGTGGGATTACGAGTCACAAAATACGCATCTGCTCTGCTCCCAACAACCGAGAGTACAGCTTTGTGACGCAGTGATGTATGCGTGTGCATCATCATAAAAACAAAGAAACGACCACGCTTAAGCAGGTCAAGTTGAAAACGAGGAGTCATTGAGTGCATGCCGTTCAATGCATTGCCAATTTGATTACTTGGTACGTGCGGAGTACATCTTAACAGGGCACGGTTTACGGGTTTATAAACAAGTTCACTTTGAAATGCAAGAGTAGTATCAGTTCGAAAAGACATAGTAAGACTGAACACTGGGAGATGTACAAGGAATTTATCCTACCAACTGTACAAGAACAGAATATCAGGAAAAAAGTACTTATAGTTTTGTGCTGATCTTAGGTAGCAACAGAATACGTATTATTTAGCTGATAACTATGAACCAATAAACAACATTGATTTCATTCCTATCGTGTCTATCCAGTCTATAGAAGAACAACTCAACTGCTTCTGCTACCACTGATTTGGAAATGCTTCCCTGTAGCTCATATCTTCATTATGAGAAACCTCCCTTATTGTGGCATCTGTGGCTCGAGTGTTCAGAAGCCTCTCTGCAATTCTGTCTTTGGTGGTAACTTTCTTTTTCAGCATTGATGCCAGCGTTGGTGCCTTTGCCTTACCTCGGCGTCCTCGTCGACCCAGTGCTTCTGGAGGCTGCTCATATGCTGCCGCAGAACGGGAAGTTGAAGCAAGAGCTGCATCTCGGAGAACATCTTCATTGTGCTGACGGATTCTAGCGCGTTGGGCCCTTTCAAGTGCCTTGCGATCCATTTCTCTTTTTTCTTGTTTCCGGACATTTTTAACTGCCTGTCTTGCTAACTGCTCTGCGGTAATTTTACCTAGATCAGCTATGTCACCATAATCATTATTGAGAACTGTGGTTCTTGAAGCGGTTTCCTCCATATAATCACCATCGCTGTTTCCATTAAGCTCAATTGAGTGTCCTCCTATGTCTGAGTGCTCAACAGGATTTACTTCTACATCAGAAGTACCACTGTTCTGCTCAATTGGATTTCCTTCTGCGTCACGTGGGACAATCAGTCCATGGAAAGGACATACCTTAAGATCCCTTCTCTGGCAAAGTCCTCCTTTTTTCAGAGGGGCATGGCATGGTAGGATCTCAACTGGGGCTTCTCTATAAATTGAGCAATGAACATTCAACTCTGCAATCTTTGCTGCAGGTATAGTGGCATCATTATCCACTCTTCCCCAATGACTCTCGACCTCGAGTCCCCTCTGATTTACGTGTGCATCCCCACTTGAGCCCCAGCAATCCAAGACAGAGCTCCATGGCAGCACAGGGGCTTTAGCAAAGAGCTCTGATTTTTCTGGATCAAGATTTCTCGTTCCATTAGCTGCAACTGGTGTCTTGCCAATGTCAGGCACTCCACCCACAACCCGCTTTCCCTTCCTGGTGTCCTTGCTAGTGCTCGCAACATCTAAACTGCTCTGGACTCTGGTACGATTTGGTGCCTCTATATTTCCCTCCACCCAAAACTCATTGTCCTCTTCCTCTTGGTCACCCTTCCGCCTATGAACATTATCAAGGTCAAGACCAAGCTCATTGCAACGATCTCTCACAGCCCTTATCTCATTCTTAACGTCAATGAAATCCTTCAATGCAGAATCTCGGAAACGGTTGTCTGGAAGGTTGACCCTCACAAGCACAGTTATCCACTCCTGTACTGTGACCAAATGCTTTGACACAAGCAACCGGTGTGCTTCCCTCAATGCATCAAAAACTGCCTCATTCTCCTGGGTCTCAGGCACCCACTCCCCAGCCATCAAAGATGTCATTCTAATGCTCCGCATTGACAAGGATACAATCTCCTCCTCCGCATCCTCGTCATTCACATAACCCTCGAATTTCTCATACTCAGCACGGATGATCTCCAACCCATTGCGAATCTCATCCATCGTGGACCGAATCTCCGCCTTGACTGACGCGAAATTTTCACGCAATTGCTCAACCTTGGCAGCATAGATCTCCTGCGTGCGAGCCTCACGAGTTGCACGAGCATCAACGGTGGCCCGTAGACCAGAGAAATGCACACGTGCGGACTCCTTGAGGTACTCGACTGCCAGGCGGAGCTGGCGGTAGTGCGCGCCAAAGAGATGGTGCCAGCGCTCGAGCGCCTGTACGGCGGCCTTCCGGAGCAAGGCAGCGGACGCGGTCGGCGGCGGGAGCGGGTTTGCTCGGCGGAACCCGACGGCGAGCGGGAGGAAGCCGTCGAGCGAGTCGGCGAGTAGGGAGCGGAAGAGCTTGGAGCGCATGAAGAGCTCGTCGGCGATGCTGAAGGCGAGGAGCCGCACCTGCACCGAGGAGGGGAATCAGAGCGTTAGGGTTTGGTGAAATCGGGGACTGGAGCAGGAGAAGAGGGAGGTGTTGGAAGGCTTACGCACGTGGGAGTGGGGCTTGGACATGAGGGAGAAGATGAGGCGGAACGCGTCCCGGATGGCGGCGTCGGAGGCACGGGCCGAGGATTTGATGGCGCGGAGGAGGACCGGGTCGACGGCGGGCGCCGTGGTGGAGGTGGCGCGCTCGATTAGGGACGCCATGGAGGAATCCGCCGCTGCCGAGGATGAGGAGGGGTCGGAACCCAGCTCAGCTTCTGCCGCTGGCCGCGGCTGCGGCTGCGGCTGCGGCCGGCGCCGGGCGAAGGAGGAGGAGGCCGTCGGGCGCGGCATGGCGGCGATTCGCTGGGACAGCCGGACAGGCGGAAGAAGAAATCGATCGCCGTGTTGGTTGCGACTTCTGGGCAGCGATGACGGTGGGATTTTTGACCAGATTTCCTCCCTGGCTTGTGGGCCCGAACCGGATTGATGTCGGTTCAGTTGCATACGAGTATGCCATTTTCAGAGTGACTTCGATCGCCCATTGTATAGTTAGCCACCATGTTACTCCAATATGAACTTGTCTATGAAATCATTGTTTGAATTATTGAATGCTACTTCGATATGAATTTGTTCACGGGTCATTGTTTGAATTATTGTAATTTTAATAGGACATATTTCAAAAGGAACCTTTGTCTAAACTGTTGAAATTTAAATTTTAATAGGACATATTTCAAAAGGAGTAACCATTGTCTAAATTGTTAAAATTTAAATACCAAAACATTTGAAGTACAAGACAGCAAACTATTTGCGTGGTATAATTGCAATTTTCAATAAGAAAATATATTTGCTTGTATAGATTGCATTTCTCCACTAGTGCTAATTATTATGTCAGCGTTCTAAATTATTCAATTTTTTCATGACTATCGGAATAACACTTCGATTTATTTTTTTCCCCATGCATGGTCGAAGTTTTGACTGGCTTTTGCCCTGATGATTTAAACCAATTCAGACTCTGGTAATGGTGGTACCAGACTCCATTCTCAAAATCATCTGGCAACAGCGACCAGACCAGTCCAAAGTACCATAATTTGGAACATGTATTCATGAGAAGACACACCATACGCTGAAGATAATGGCAAGGATAAAAGCGATCAAAATTTTGTAGGGCAAGGCCCGGTTCAGTAGCTGCAATCAGTTTACCAATTTACAGCCATCAAATCGACGCACATATATATAAAATAATAATAATCAATAATACAACAGCCCCTTCGGGCAATGGCATTGGCGGTCTCCCAGCTAGCCAGCTGCCTTCATTTGCGCTAGTATGGAAAGAATCATGATGACACAGACATCGTGAAGCTCCATCAGAAGAGCGAGTTATACGTCAGGAAGGTGCAGGCAATGGACGCAACACATATCGCCAGGGATGGTAGCAGGGTGACGTTGAGGAGCACCCCCACACCCAGGTACCCCGCCGCGGTGATTGTGCAGTCGGCGACCACCCTCGCGAGGGTCCCAGCCTCCGTCGAGAGGAGACCACCGTTGTATGTGCCACGGGAGAGGCGGGACGACATCACACTTGATAAGAGGGAAAGGTTCACGCCTGCGTTTGCCAATAAGATCAGAGATTTGGTTCAATGCAAAGGAGAAACATATTTCAAAATATGGATTTTTGTTTACCTTCAAGAACTTCGGCAGAAACAAATGTGACAAGTGCTGAGACAACATACTGGGCAACAGAGTATGTACTCGTAACTTTGAAGCTGAAAATAATGCCTACTAGCAATGTAATTTGAGATACCATGAGGAGTTGCCTGGAAAAAAAAACATCAACAAATTTGTTAAGGCACTAGTGAGCGAATTGTCCATTGGTCACCGACCAATGACAATATACACAATAAAACGAAAAGGAAAAGGTCTAAGCCATGCTTGTACTGAGGCATGAAAAATCCACAAACCTGTCCTCAAACATATTACTGATGTACGTTCCAACAACAGCATTAACAGGAAGAACTGTCAGCCCAAGGATTGCTAGAAAGATTGCCACTGCACTTGTATTCCAACTGAAATAGTGATTGGTGATAACACTTGACTCTGAAAGCAAAATCTCCATGGCATATTTAAGCATGAAGTAAATCAACAACTGGACCTGCATGAGCAAAATACAATTGAGTCAAGACGTCCAGAAGCAGAAGATTACAGCAGCATAACATCTGCTTTGATTGAATGAGGTGGTCGAAATTCGAAAACTCTCACACGGGTCTGTGGAAGACAAAAGGTTTTTCTTTGATCCTCAAATAAATATAACCTCAATTTTCTAGTGGATTTAGTTTTTTTAAAAAAACAAAGTAGAGTTCTCAATCCCTTGTCATTATCTAATGCAAAGCTAGTCTAGGGAACCTATAGAAATCAAAAGCTATATAGAAAAGAACTAGTGAAACTGAAACATATCTCAGCTTATTTTCAATCCCTCAGTAATTTACTGGGATTCAAATAAACACTCAGAAAAATAAGTAAAGTAGCTAATCAAGAGAAGCGGTTATACCTTTACTGACGGGGTAAGCAATCGGTATGCTGAGCCAATTGATGTTGCAGGTTTGCGAGACTCATCTGCAGCTTCTTCACTATCATCAACTTCATCATCTTCATCTTCATTTTGTTTAGGTACGGAATCCGTGAGCAGAGGCTGTGCAAGTCCATTCTCTAGTCGTCCAATATCGACCGTTTGTCCTGTAATCATGATAAACATACAATTAAATCACAAGAGAATGGATCATATCATCATCCACCTTCCTGAATTAGTGGATCAGAAAATTCTACTTAAAAGTGAACGAAATACTAATGAAAGGCAATTAACAGATCAGATTTTGGACTTACCAGAAGCAGGATTCTGTGGAGCTTCATTCACCTCGGTAGCACGGTTTGGTTCTTTAAATGAGACCCATAGCCAAATCAAATACAATAGCCATGCAATTGCCATCACCCAACCAGGTAGAGTCGATTGATTGAAAGTAACCATGTAGACCTTGAATTTCCACTGAAGTAAACCAGCGAGTGCTGGTCCACAGGCCATGCCAAGTGCACTTGCGCTAACAAATCCTGCCGAAGCTTGCATGCGTATTCTTGCAGGGACACAATCACTAATGTATCGGCGATTAACAGCTCTTGCAGAACCCATTCTGTATCAAAATATTGAACACATTAGAACATGAAAACATGAGCATTTCTGAAAAGATGTAAAAGCAAAATCAGGGTTGGAAGTCAAGTGAATTTACTGCAAGATTCTTTTTTTCATTTAAAAAGGTCATAAGAAATTGCACTACTTGATATCCTTGAAATTGGAGTACTCCCTCTGTCCCAAAATAAGTGTCGTTTTGGGTTTTCGTGCCACAACTTTGACTCGATTTGTAGAAAATATATGCAATATTTATATCTTCAAATAAATTTGTTAAAGAACTAGACGAAAAGATCTTTCTGATGATACTAATTACTTAGCATAAATATTTATATATTTTAATATATATTTGCCAGCAGTTGTTTCTCAGGAAGCGAGAATGACACTTATTTTGGGACGGTGGGAGTATATCCTAATGTTCAGCACTATTATGAAAGAGTAAACTTGCTACTTAAGAACTCAATTCTGAAAATGAAGGACACTACTTACAGAAGAAAGAACAATTTTCCTTCTGTTCAATCTTCCACTACAATTTACAATTAACCATTAAAACAAAGCCCTTATGCAAGAAAGGAGCCAAATAATCAGAAGCCCACTAGTCAAACTGTATAGTTGAAGTTCTCAACTGTGATTCTGTGCCAGGATACTTACCCACAGAGTAAACGGCCAACAATAAGGACAGTCAAGGACTTCATATCATATGCCATTGCATAGCATACATTCCCCAAGAACAAAACAATGCTACTGAAAACAAGTGGTTTGAAATACGACTTGTTGGACCATGCACTGAAGTAAACAGAGGAAAATATTTGCGCAACAGCCATTGAACCAATGACCACACCACAAACAGTAGAAGCTGCCCCAAGGCTCACTGAATAGTCATCTGCAGTTGGCACAATGATGTACGTGTTGACCATGTAAAGGAATGTGTTCACCAGGTTCAGCATAAGGGACATGAAATGGTATTTCTGATCTTCTATTTCTTCCTCTCCAGCAGTGCTAGGAGACTCCTCATCCGCAATCATGGCATGTTGCCCCAAAAAGCGAAGAAAATTAGTTGACCTTGTCAACTTATCAACTGAGGAATTTATCATATCAATGATGGGGTCCTGCAGGGGATCAAAACCAAAAGTGTTCAGCTGCAAGTCTCGAGCATAGCACCTAATCTACTGAATGAGCAGGAAAATATCTTAAGATGATATCACATCAGTAGTTTACAAGAGAAATAAACCTTAAGAGCAGAAGATGGCTGATCATAAATAGACAAGTAGCTTCCTTGACGTTCTTGGAGTTCAGCAAGGTTACGTGACAAAGCTCCTACAACAGCTCCTACACCCTGGTTGCATGGAACAGGTAAGGTATACTGACGAGTTTCCATGGATTGTAAAGGCAAGGCCATAGCAAGAGGAGAACATATCAAGTACAAACAAACTTGCAACAGATTTGAATGATACTAAATCTGGAGTTAGTGCATTACCACATGCTTAAAGACCTGTTGCAGCTGAGAGTACGGGTGATTTGATCTACTTGTCACATAGTAATCAGTAAATCTATAGCCGAAACGCTTATCAAACTTCTTCAGAATTTTCCGAATGCCAGTTGCATTAAGATCAACGAACTTGAGAAGTTTGATGAGGTCGATACCAACTTCCCTATAAGCTTCGCGTAACTCAGCAATGCCAGATATATCTGGCTGCTCTTGTAGTATTGCCCTTTGCTTTCCTAACTTCTCAATCCTGCTTGCCAACATTCCTTGTTGTTCCAACAGAAACAGGACAATCTTCTCTATCTGAGTAAACAGAGGATAAGAGATTAATACACCGACCCCAGTAGCAGCAAATGAATAAAATTACTCACAACAATATCAACGCTCAACGCAAGACTGATACCATCTGAACTACAAATTAGTTCATATAAAAGTACATGAATTATGTACCAAAGCTGCAACTTCAAAAAAAAAAAATACACAAAGTAAGTTTCTGAAGAAAATGTCAACTATTCTTGGAGCATTTATGTAGCATTGTATTTCTGAACTAGTCATTTACATAGATAGCACATGCCATGTATTTCTGAACTACAGATTACTTCATATAAAAGTACATGAATTATGTACCAAAGCTGTACTCCAAAAAAAATGTAGACAAAGCAAGTTTCTGAAGAAATTGTCAACTCTTCTTAGAGCATTTATTTAGCATTGTTTCTGAACTAGTCATTTACATAGATAGCATCGTCTTTCTGAACATGCAAGTGCATACAGAGGTCAGATATGGATAATGCATGCTCACCATGTTGATGCTACAATGAGCAAGTTAAATATCCAGAGAGAAGCTAAAGTCTGCAATTTAAAGCAGATCAGGGAGTTTGAACTGATGACTTTGCACAGATTTCTATTTAATAGCATTACCTGATCATCAAGCATCTTCGAGAAATCCTTCAGAACCCGACGACGATCTTTCTCACCCTGCTGGAGCTGCTGGCCATACTGTTTAACCTTCTTCTTCATCAACTTGTAATTGATATAATATCTGAAAAAATTTGCATGGAGACAACGACCAAGCTTGGTAA
Source organism: Bothriochloa decipiens (assembly GCA_023333625.1). NCBI lineage: Eukaryota > Viridiplantae > Streptophyta > Magnoliopsida > Poales > Poaceae > Bothriochloa > Bothriochloa decipiens. Next base: position 3,165,566 of record CM041644.1, read on the forward strand.
CTAAGGACGCCAGTATGAAATGAAATCTTTTACACTAAGCAGAGACCAGCGCATGATGTGTCAAAACTACAAGGCAGCATGGACATGAATGCCATTACAAGGCAATCAAATGTTGAACAATGCCAATGCTTCATTACCAGGTTATCAACTTGTTCAGTAAATGCACGTAAGATAATTTAAATTCAAAAAGAAAAGGTAAGCCACTGAATGAATTGGAAGTTGATGCTGTTCAGAGAATCCATAACTTCATAGTAATATAGATTGGTTCACTGTCAAGCATAAACAGAATCTTATACAAATGTGAATAGTAGTACCCTTTCCATTCCGGAATTTGATCTGCCATCAATTTCTTCCCGAAGTTAACCATCTTGAATTTTAAATATTAATCTGCCAATGAAAGTAGCATTGTGTCAGCAGCACAAACGGACAAAGGAAAAAAAAATATTAGTGATAGTTGCTGAGATGTGAGTGCCATAAAAAGAAATAAAAATGACATTTGTTTTCAATTTAGCATAAAGTCAGCTGTAAAATTCAGTACCGCTTTACATGCGACAAAGCAGCAGACATAACAAGGCGACACAACCTAAGAAACGCCCCAATACAAGAGCTACCAATAATCCCACGACAATATGAGTCCAATCCATCTTGAGATGATCACATCTGTGCACGCTACTCCACATGCAAATAACGTAAAGCACCATCCATATCTATAGCAATGGAGCACTTAGATATCATTAGCAACCAAAACAAGGCACAGCCACAGCCTTATTATCTAGTCCTTTTGAAGACTGAAGAGAGAACCAATTACAGAGAACCACAAATAAACTTTGGCACCCGCAACGTGATTTTTGTGTCACAATCTCACAGTGCAAAAGATGACAACAAGCCACCAAAGTCCATTTTGGCTTACTGAATAACAAAATGACAACTTTTCAACCAATCATGCGATCGATTACCCTGAATATTTTTCTCTGCATCAACTTGTGATGCACATGCAGCTGACAGTAGAAGAATCAGCATAAAGGTCCCATGCAGCCATACTAAAATCTATAATAATCTGGAAACAACCCAGAACAATTTGGGAGCAGTGAAGGCTAGTACTACTGAAAAAAACTCAACATTGATGAGTTAAGTCGAAATTCAGGCCAGATCTAAATTGAGTCCAAGCTACAGCCCGCACTGCCCCATCCTGAGAGACACTGCCTCGAATTCAATCAAATTGGGACTTGGGAGTGACAATCATGGATCTCTTCTTAACAGAAAACAACATCCTACCAGGACAAACAAACTTGAGACTGAAGCTGAAATTAAGGACGAAACGATGCGGAAACAAATTTGACAACGGGTCTCAGCTCTAGGGAAATATCGCTGAACCTAAAGCCGAAGCAATCTGTCTCAACAGTGGATGTAGTCTCCATATGAAATCAGCAATCCCAACCCAAGAACATGGAAACTCTGTGACACACGAACAAGCTTCATTGGCTGTTGTTCGCCAACCAAAGCATCCTGCCGCCCCGCACCGTACCCATGGCATCCCGGAGGCATAGGATACGGTCCGGTGCCCTCGAGATCGACACTCCTCAACACATCGACGCAGGTCGTTGTCGTCTAAAAAACATTCACAGAAACCCACGGGCATCTCAGCACCAAACAACCCGAAGTATTGAACGAACCCAACGGCATACCAAAAAGGACGGCGAGAGATCACGGAATCACGGGGCGAGAGCGAGTCAGCGAGCGGTGCTGAAAGGAAGGTGGGAAATCACGGATTCACGGGCGGGGCGAGTGAGCGGCGAGCCTCGTCATTACCTAGGAGGAGGATCGGAGCGGAGAGCCGCGGCGGGCAGGCGCGCTGCGCTGGGCCAGAGGCGGGATGTGGAGGCGGGGGCGAGTGGCAGGGGAAGGGTAGGCCGTCGGCTGGGGTGGAGGTGGACGGAGGGCGCGCGAGAGCCACGGGATGCGGGTATTTATAGCCGGGCGAGCGAGCGAGCTGGAAGGGAGACCGACTTCCTGCGGGGTGGCGGCAGCGGCAGCGGCAGCCGTGAGCCGCCCCCGCCCCCGGCGAGGCGGCGGCGCGGGTCGCTGGCGGTGATGTGCGCTTGCGGCGCGTTCGCACCGCGGATTGGACTGGCGGGTTCGATTGAGTCGGGTCGGGTCCGTGCGCGCCCCTGATTTCGGATGGGGAAGACCCGTGGGCCACGTCAGCGCACAGCGTGGCGGCAGACCGTTCCGTGCCGTTGCACGGCGGCGGCTAGCCTACATACACTAGTGGACCACATTATTTTTACCTTTTTTTCGGCACGCTTTGCTGCTCATCTTTATCTTTATGACACTGCATGGCCAGCAATACTCGGGGTAGCACTAGCAGCTTCGAGTTCCTCACTCGTCAAGAGTCAAAAGTGAAGCTTTTCTTTCCTGTTTTCGTAATTTTTCGTTTGACAAACAAAGCCTAGCGAAGCTTAATTTTTTTTTTTGTTTCATGACAAAGAAAGCTCATCTTTTACTACTCAAAAATCCCTCTGCAAAGACCAAGTACAGCCGAAATCTGTTAGGCTCGGTCCTTGTTCCTGTTTTTTTTTCTCTTATGGTGGAAATGTTGGAAACCGCATCTCTAACAGTTGCGGACAATTCTAACGTGGCAACGACGTGACTTCCAATTCTAGTATTTGACACTACGTAAAAAGAAAATTTTTCGTCACATCAAAATATTAATACATATATAGAATACTAAATATAGATAAAATTAAAATCTAATTACACAGTTTAGTTGTACTTTATAAGACGAATATTTTAAACCTAATTAATTAAAATTTAAATAATTTTTATTAAATACAAACAAAATGCTATGAACAAACGAGCCGAACGAACCGCGGCCTGCCCACCACTGCACTAGTAGTAGCACAGGAGCACATTTCATTTGGCACACGTTCGTTCGCCTCCGTCGTGTCGGCGTCGCATCCGATCCAGTCTCGGCTCGCGACAGGAACCGGAGAAATTGATTGCCGGACCCGGAGAATGCGTGGATCTGTGGATTGGGGGGGGTGGGGGTGTGCCTTTCGGGTTCGGCAGCGTGTGCTGCTCCGGCGCCGCAGCGTCCGGACTCCGGACACGCAGGGGGCGGTAGGGCCGCCACGCCACGCCACCGCGTCGCTCGCTGGGTGGGTCCGTCTCCGTTGGTGGCGTTCGGCCAGTGGGATCGGCATCGGGGCGCCGTGGCTGACTGGCACTGGCTGGACGCTCCAAGTGGGCTGCTGCGCCGGCCGCACGGAGCCCGGCGCCGGTTTGATGTGCGATCAACAAAGACGACGGGACGGGATCACGCGGTGCCTTTTTCAGGGGGTAGCAGGAGGACGGCATCTCGATGCAAATCATTGCGCTGCCAGCCTCCAATCATTCTGAGTTGAGCTTGACTGTTTGAATGAATAAATAGTTGAATAGCACGTTGTGGTTGTGCCTACACCTTGCGTCTTAAGGAAATGCTCAAACCAAATTTAACTAAATTTACGAAAGACAAGGTCGATATTTGTATCTTTGAGAAAGTTAAAGTAAGTTTTATTATTAATTTAGTGATAAAAAACTCATCGAAATGCATAAATCTGTTCTTTTTTGGGGTGTGTGTGTACGGACTACGGACAGGGGAGGATTGCAATGCAGCACAGTACAATAGTACAGTAGTACATAGTTTTTTTGCGAACATAATACTGTACATAGTAAAATCGAGTTGCTGACAGTGGGATCTGCGTCGCATGTGCCATGTTCGTCTGCACCCTCTGTGCACATGAGTCCAAATCTAATTGTCTCGGGTTTTTGGCATGTTCCGACGTGATAAATAGAAATGCCCGGATCATGCACTGCACACCGTGGAAGCCTACATCGTCGACGCTGTTTTGTTTTTTTTTTCTTTAAAGAAACTAAGAAAGAAATCGATGCCCGAGGCCTCGTGATCGCCTTTACTCACTGTCTGTAGCAGCACAAGCAGATGGGCATCGTGCCCGGATGCATTTTCTCGTGTCTTGTGTACAAAGCAAGAAGATTTTACGGCGTCCATGCATGTTAGACGATACCGATACGAACAGGATGATGATCTTCTCATCTTTCTACACGGAAGAGATCCATCATCAGGCACACTTCAACTTGGGCCAGCCTCCTCCTTGTCCTCCGTATCATATCAACATGCGACTGGTATTGGCCGCGAAATGCGATCTGATCGTGGCTGAAAAAGCCAATTAGGATGTCCCCACTGCTGTCCAATCAACTGACTATCATGCCGGCAAAATCCATCGCGTATCTGCTGCACCACCAATCATGCCATGCCGGGAGCAGGGAGTACGGGCTCGCTTCAACACACACCAAGAACACATGCATGACATGCCAAACTGCCAAGTAGTAGTACATGAGGATCGATCTGCCAGGTCATAGAAAAGCACCGGGTTTCTTATGACTCGTATTACAATTAGGGGTGTGTTTAGTTCCCGCGAATTTTGAAAGGAAATATCACATCGTGTCACCTCATCGCACTGTAGCATTTTGTTTGTATTTAGTAAAAATTATCCAAACTTTGACTAACTAGACTCAAAATATTCATTTCCTAAAGTACAACAAAACCGTGTAATTAGTTTTTGATTTTACATTTAATACTCCATGCATGTGCCGACATTTTGATGTGATGGGTGATAGGAATTCTGTATAGTGAATTTTAAGGTGATTTCTGGGTAACTAGGGGGAATAAAACAGGGGAAAAAAACTAGGTTCGACGTGCCTAAACTGAGCCAACAACTGAAAGTTACAGGACTTGCAACCTGTGGTCTCCTGTGGTCTGGGGGCGCAGTTCAATGGCAGCCCCGCGACCGTACAGCCTGATTGGTTACCAAAAGAATGGAAACGACTGAATTTCAGCGTGTACATACAGGCATATGGCAGCTCTTGCAGAACAAATAGACGAGACCAGGAAATCATCCTGCTGTTATTGAGATGAACATAACAAAGGGCAAGAAACCATCTATTGATTGGCGCAGATAGAATCGAGCAGCTGGGCTGTTTCCTCCCCGACTTCAACATTCTCGATCTTCAGCCGCTGCCGCATCCCAGGGAACTTCTTCCCAGCAGCAGCGTACGTCCGCACCAGCGGCTCGAACACCGGCGCGCCCAGATCCTTATTCACCTTCTTCAGAGCCTCGACGTACTGCTCGGCCCCATCAACATCCTTGTTCTCCTCGAAGTAGGTCATCAGGGTGTCCGTCACGGCGGGTGGCGGCACCCAGATCCTGCCGCTGCTGTTGCCCTTCTTCATCGCGCGGTCCGCGCACCAATGGGCCATCTTGAGATCCCCCGTCTTAAGGTAATGCTCCATGAAGATCTCCCATGTCTTAGCATTCAATCTTCCGCCGCGCATCTTCGCGTGCTTCTTCACGGCGATAGCTTTGTCAAGCATGCCCTCGGTAATGTATGCTTTGATCATAGCGTTTGCTACCCGGATGTCATATTTTGGATGCTTCAGTTGGAGGTCCTGCGCTGCCTCGTCCCCAGTTTCCTTGATGCCAGACTGATTATTAGGCAGGTTACTTGGAGATTCTGGAACTGTAATGGATGTATTATCTGCCCCATAGTCCTTTGCTTTGATCTTGGGTGGATAGATGTGCCGGGCTTCCCACTCCTTGAAACAGGCTTCGGCAGCAGGCAAGTCCTTCAAGTTGGCCAAAACCTGAATCATGTTAAGGTAGCTCATGTTTGCCATTCTAGGGTTATTCCGCTTCAGTGATCGCCAGACACGGTGAACTTCCACTAAGTTCTGTGTACGCCCATACAATGTAATGAGGAACTGGTAGGCTTCCACGTCATTGCTGGTGTTCCGCTTCTCAAGCTCCTTAAGAGCAGTCTCTGCCTTCTCAAACAGCCCAGCATCAACATATATGGAAGCCAGGTTGCTGTATGTTGTCCAATCAGGAGCAACACGGCCATCCCGTTTCATCTCTTCAATCACCCTCTCGACTCCTGGTATGTGTTTGAGATCTGCAAGTGCCCTCATCCAAACATTATAAGTAAAGACATCTGGCAATACGTCATCTGCCTTCATGTACTGAATGATACCGGGGACCTTCTCAGGTTGGTTGACTTTGGCGTACATAGTCATTAGGCTGTTATAGGACATGGCAGTGGAAGCAAAGTTGAGCTGATTCATTTTCTTCATAAGGGACTCGGCCTTCTCAATCATCAACTCTTTGCAATAAGAATTGAGAAGAGCGCCATATGTAAGATGAGTCTTGGACGTTTCTGGGAGGTCCAAAAAGTATTTCTCGGCAGCAGCAATGCCTCTCGATTTGGCAATGAGGTCCAGGCAGATTGCTTGATCACTAACAGTAGGATTCATGCCTCTTCTCGTCATAACTTCAGAAAGCTGCATCAATAAACAAAAGAGAGAGAAAGGATCCATGTAAACCCTGTTGATCAAATTCAGAACAATCGCAAGCAAATAACCAAGTTTCAAAATTACTTAATGATTTCAATCTGAATGTCCACTTTATGTGCTGCTTCCTTTGGGGAAAAAATACATGTAAATGAAAGGGAACAATAATATTTCAAATAGAAATGACTGATTAGCAAAAAGTACACTTATTCACAACGAGTACGAACAGTGATGACCAATATCATTTTTATGATTAAGTAAAGGATGGTCTGTAAGTACTGCCATATATATACAGATATATACATTTGACGCTAAAGTTTGAAACTCACACTTGGGGTATTCAATTTTTAACGGTTATTATCTATTCCAACAGCATGTATGTGGGCATTGTAAATAACTATATATATCACTGGAATAAGTGACGTACTGCCAATGTGCCCCCTTACATAGTTCAGAGTTACTTCACATTGCGAACATACCATCAATGATTTTGTAAGTACGGGCACATATACAATAATTTCCCAATGGCATTTATATGTAGCATGCTAAGGAATTGGGGGTTGCTCAAATGAGAACTCGTTCGTAGCAATAGAAAAGTCTTCAACTTGGTATGATGCGATGGGATCACAGACCAATTGGTTCATCACAGTAGCTACTGCCACGTGAGCAAAGGAATTAGGAATTTTTCGAGCCTTTGCGTATGTTGCGATGGTGTTGTGGGCACACAAGGAGGGATAGAGTCCGGAACGACGATATTCGGGATAGGGTTGGGGTGGCACCAATTGAGGAAAAATTGATTCAACAGCGATTGAGATGGTTTGGCCATGTCCAACGGAGGCCACCTGAGGCGCCGGTGTGTAGTGGGTTGTAAAGCGGGTCGATAATGTAAAGAACGGTAGAGGTCGACCTAAACTAACTTGAAACAAGTCGATTAAGAGAGACCTTAAGGAGTGGAATATCCCTAAGGATTTAGCTATGGATAGGAGCGCTTGGAGACTAGCAATTAACGTGCCTGAACCGTAATCCTTTTTTTCTTGTACCCTCTATGTGTCCTTTGTTTCCTGGTCTCTTTTGGGTTTCATCTCTAGTCTAACCCAATTTGCTTGGGACAAAAGGCTAGGTTGTTATTGTTGTTGTTGTTGTTTGCAAAGGGCAAAGTACTACAGTAAAATGTCAAGCAGTAATGTTTACAGTGACATAATAGTTACATGCACTATAGTTTACCACAACCTAACCATTATATTCTCCACAGTTATGTAGCACTGATACAAATAAAATGGTTCAATAAGACAATAAAATGTGCAGGTGCTTCTGTACAAACTCATGACTCTTAAATTAAATAACACAATGAACATTAACTGCATGATCACACCATACTAAATATCAACAAAAAATTGAGGCAAAAAATATAGCATCTCTAGAAATGTCAGTTTCCCAGTTAGCTAAAGGTTCTTTAGTTGCACAATAGAAAGAAAAACAGAAAAGGTTCACTCTGAGTGTGCAAAGCACATAAAAAATTCTGGGGGATGCTAGATTTAGAAAAGGACCATTTACATAGCATCTTAAGCTGTATTAATATTAGAGTTGCATCATTAGACAACAAAAAAACTTCTTCAAAGATCAGCAAACATTAAAAAAAAGTTGACAAGATGAAATGAAGCAGAAAATCTTTGATATTGATAATTTATTGAAGAGAGGCCAAACATATGGAAAGCACTTTTGATAAAGTTGAATAGCATGATTCCTAAGAGAGACAAATGAAATCTGAGCATGCAACCTTGGTCATTAGGAAAACAGAGTACCAAGTGGAAAGCAAAAAGGTGAGCTGATTCGAACTGTGAACAGCAAGAAACTAGTGCCTAATTCTGTCATTTGATAAAATATCAGATAAAATACCATCAGTACAGCTAAGTAGCTAACCATAGCAATGAAAAGGCCAGCACCACAAGTTCTGCAGCTTTATTGACCAACAAAATGAGAGTAATTGCATAACGAAGAATATGAACCAATCCATGTGCTGTGCCAATCTAACAGTTTTTAGCTCTCAATAACCAGCTATACAAGTCCACATAAATTCCAAGTACACATGACATCCGAACCTCAGAGAAGGCAGTAAGCATTTCACATAGCTGAGAACTTTTTTGCATGGCTGAGCATCTGATGAATACCCTGCCTTAGTGGCACGAAACTGTACTGATTCCGCAATGAAAAAACAAACAACAGTGACCTGGAGTATCGTTCCCAATGTCCAAGCCGATTCCGGTCACATTTTCCTCACCACTAGCAATCAAGCAATCAGATGAAATGTTTCTTAGTATACTCCAACTACCATAATCAAATTAAGCATTCCAGGTCCAGAGACAAAATTTTGGAAGAAAAAAAAATTCATATTGTCAATGAGTCACACCGCACTAGCGTACTCATCTCAGCAAACATCTCACAGAATTTGTCCCCTGTCCAAATCCTACTCCCATGGTCAGATCTAGCAACATGAGCACCCGCGGCATCACTATTTCACGGGGTCCAAACCGAGATCAAGAAATGAGATACAAAGAGGAAGGGCTAGACCTTGAGCGCCGGGCGGTAGAGCGCGTTCCGCCGCATCCGTCGGATGCAAATGCCCACCTCCCACTTGAACGCCCGCTTCCGGCTGTCGAGGAAGCCATCCACCTCCTCGCGCACCGCCTGCGGCGTCGATCCCTTCCGGAACAGACGCCGGTACAGCGCCTCCTCCACGTACTTCTTGGTGGACCGCCGTGCCAAGTCCTTCACCTTCACCCGCGTCGCCATCTCCGCGTCCGCCCTCTCCTCTTCGCCGCCGGCGTCTCGGGTTTTGAGGGTTTTGGCGGAGGCGCGGGGAGGAGCTCGCCTCACTACTCCCCCCAGTCCCGCTCGTGTGATCCCGTTGGGCCTTTTTCTGGGCCTTGTTGGGCCATGGGCTCTGAAAATAACAAGGCGTCGGTTTTTCCTCATGAGCCAGGGGTAAAACGGGAAAGCAAATAAAGAGAATAGCGAGCTGTGAAAGACGGGGAAGGAAGAGGAGGGGGGCGACGTCGCCGGCGGTCGGAGGCGACGGGGATGAGCCGGAAGGAGGCGGAGCCGGCAGGACAGGATGGGTCTTCGTCGTCGGCCACTGATGGGGCAGGGGGAAGTGGCAGTGGCCGGGAGCTGGCGGATGCGCTGGCGCGGCGACGTTTGTACCGGGAGGTGACGCTGGCGCTGCGCTCGGGGTTGCGCGACGCCAAGGCGGACTTCTCCTTCCTCCGCGCGCGCGGGCTCCGCAGCCTGCTCGGATTCCTTCGCTCCACCGCCTCCGCGGCCGACGACGCGCCGCTGCTCCTGTTCCGCCACTCCCAATCCATCCCCGATCTCCAAGGTATCGTTCCTCCGCCCCATTTCGGTGATCTGATGCGATTTTTATTTGGATTTTGGGTAGTTGTGTGCGGCAGCGCAATGTATTGTCTTTAGTTGACACCAATCTCTTATGCAATGGTCAATGGCTGTTTGAAATCTGTTGAATAATGCTTGAACACAATCTTCGTACTTGAACTCTTATCTACTCAAATGAAATTGGCACTATGTAGTGCCGGCTTGTTAAAAAAGGGCGGTTAGGAGCAGCACTGCTGCTCTTGCTAGATCGTAAGATAAGTAGGGGAGATTAAATCAATGAAACGCTTTCAACTCATTAGTTAGAGCCCAAGATTTTCTTGAGTCATTTCAACATAGCTGGTCCCAAGCCCGGATAAAGGAGGAGGGTGTGTTAGGTGCGGCTAGCCAACATTTCAACATAGCCGGTCCCAAGCCCGGATAAAGGAGGAGGGTGTGTTAGGTGCGGCTAGCCAACATTTCAAAACCAGCCATTCTCATGGATATGAAACCCACAAGAGATTCGTTGGGGCGTAACTCTCTTAGCGACGCGCTACGTCGGAACGCGGGTGTAGTGTCAAATGTGCAAGGGCCGGGTCGTCATCCCCTTAGTGGCGCGTCGTATCATGATCCGGGTACGATGATAAATGAGCAAGGGTCGGGTCGTCGCAAACTTTGTGACGCGCTACATCTGCGCCCGGGTGTAGTGAAAAATGAGCAAGGGTCTTCGCACTTCCCTCGACGGGTGCGAAGGGTAAGGAAGCTAGCCGAGCCAACTAGGATTCGTCTAGGTAGCTGGAATGTAGGGTCCCTAACGGGTAAGTTAAGAGAGCTAGTTGATACAGCAATTAGGAGGCGTGTAAATATTCTATGCGTTCAGGAGACTAAATGGAAGGACCAGAAGGCGAAGGAGGTGGAGGATACTGGCTACAAACTTTGGTAGACGGGGACAACATCGAGTAGGAATGGTGTAGACATCTTGATCGATAGGAGCCTTAAGGATGGAATAGTTGAGGTGCGGAGGCAAGGCGACCGGATTATCCTAGTCCGGTTGGTAGTTGGAGATTTGGCTCTGAATGTGATCAATGCCTATGCCCCACAGGTAGGTCTTTGCGAGAGCACCAAGAGACAGTTTTGGGAAGATCTCGATAGCATGGTTAGTACTGTGCCTATCAG
>CM041644.1:3191510-3231761 GCA_023333625.1 Bothriochloa decipiens
GTCAGTTTTCTGTTACATTACTCCGGCCCAAAGGGAGAAAAAAAAAAATCTGACCTCAAATTGCCTCTCCAGTAAGAACAGACACAAGGAAATCAAAAGAATTTGATCCAACATTTCTCTTGCAACAAAACCGTGCACAGAAAAACTTGTGCCATGGTACCAAAACTCCAGAGGTCCAGGTTGGGATCCCGCTCTATCAAACACAAGTACACAACTCCAGTCTCCATATGAACCAATCACACCGCCAGGAAACAAACGAAGAAAGGATCGATCACAAGACGAATAACCATCCACGTTTGTAGCACACGAGCGTGATCACCGTCGCCGCCGACCACACCGCCACGACCCACCGGGCCGCAAGCAGTGCGGCCTCCTTCATGGCAACAGACCATCCAACAAGCCAGGGCAGCCCCTCCACGCCCTCAAAGAAGTCCTTCCCTTGCACCCGCCACAATGCAAGCAACGACAGGACGAGCAGTGGCGGCGCAACGAGCTGCGTGGCCACGGCGCAGAGGTGGTGGTTGTGCAAGAAAACCTTGGCCCGGCCGTACTCGGTGTCCGGCGCGCGGCTCGCGTGCAGACGCTGGTACCAGCAGAACACAGCCTCATTGAGGTACATCTGCACGGCCGGCCGCGCGGCCAGCAGCTGCAGCCCAGCCGCGGCGGCCAGCAGCGTCGCCTCCTGCTCCGCGCCATCCACGAACCCGCAGCATCGTAGGATCGTGGCTACAGAGGAGACGAGCACGGCAAGGTGGAGGAGGAGGCGCGACGGCGCAGACGACGAGAGCACGGCGAGCCCGGTGCGAGGCTGGTCGGTGCCGAGCCAGAACGCGCGCGCAAACCGCGCGGCCGGGAGCGCGGCGAGCGACGCGAGCGCGCCGGCGAAGGGGCTGGAGGAGAGCAGGGTGGTGACGAGGAGCGCGCCGAGCGCAGCGGCGAGCAGCGCGGGGCGGGGCGACGGGACGAGGACATGGCGGAGGAGCGCGACGAAGAGGTAGGCCGCGGGGACGAGCGGCGCGAGCGTGGAGGCCGCGGTGGCGGCCGGGAGCAGCAGCGCGGGCGGCAGGAGCGCGAGCGGGAGGAGGAGCGCGGTGTGGTAAGCGGCGAAGTGCGGGCGGGAGGCGAGCGTGGCGTGGGACAGGCGGAGGCGGTAGAGCTGCGCGGAGGTGGCGTCGAACGGGTCCTTGTACTTGGCGGCGCCGCGCTTGGCGGGGCCCCCGGCGTTGGAGCAGCCCGGCGGGCGGAGGACGGCGCGCGGGGTGTTGGAGGGGACGGCGTCCGGGTGGATGTAGGTGTGGAGGGCGTAGAGGAAGAGGGAGGGGAGGGGGAGGAAGTGGGCAGCGGCTGCGAGCGTGAGCGCCGCGGCCGCGTGGAGGAGCGCCGGTGGGATCGGGACGGGCAAGGCGAAAGACACGGCCATCGCCGGCGGCCGGAGCTGGTTGGTGGGTGGATCACTGGATCTGACTTCGTGGTGGGTCGGAGGAGAAAGCAGGGCTGCTGCAGCAAGCAGGAGGAGAGTGGAGTGGGAGATGGACCAAGGGCTTGGATGAGCTTTGGGCCAAAAACCTGTGGGCTTCAGATCTGGGCTGCCTCTGTTAGGACGCATGTGCAGACGTAATTGGTGTTTTTTTTTTTGAATGGGTTAATGTACTATTAATCTCATGTCACTTTATATCATTATTAATAAAACTTAACAATTTTTTATTAAGAAACAAACTTCTGTCAGGACCATGTGCAGATGTGATTGGTATTAACGTATTATTATCGCATCACACTTCTAATGTTCGAAAAAAACATCACTTTAGACGAGTGCTATCTACTACGGAGTATAGTTTTACATCTAGATTCTAGAAGTAGTCGAGAATGCAAGGAGCAAGGGCATGCACCATAGGAAAAAAAAATGTGAAAAACGTGAATCATGTGATAAAAGTGAATCAAACAATACATATTTTCAGAAGTACTTTCAACTTTAAAGCATGATGAGAGTAGCAGACATTGGTATTGTACTAGTGCCACCAACAAAAGTACGCTCGAAAGTCAAAACCACCCACTGAAACAGCAAATCGTGTTACATAGTTTTATGTTCCCAATTCCAGTTCAAGAAGACACGTGACAAAGAAAGCTGGGAACACACACCCAAACATTCCCACAAAAGCACAGGAGCGGCACATATAGATATTATTATTATTGCGTATATCATACAATTGCATACACTAATCACAGCGAGCCTCCTCAATGTCTGGAGTGAGTAGTAGCAAAAAAAACTCATGGCAGTTTATTTATTTCAGGTGAGCCAAAATGAATAGAAAGTTCAGAGACTGAATAATGGTACAGCAGGTCTAATATTCATTCTCTCAATGCAGAGGCAGGGCTCACTCTCCGCTCAGGATGGGGTTGATCAATGGCTTCATCTGAGCAAGGTAAACGATTGCATACCTACAGAGAAACATTAGTACATGGTTAGCGCAAGAATGGAGAAGCCCCAATACAACCAGAGTGTTGACTGAGAAAGAAAAAAAAAACTGAATGATACAGGGTTGGGGGTATAAGTAGCAGAAAGCAGGTTTAAACTTTTGAGATATTTTCAATTAACCTGTACATATCATGTTTCCGTCATCTCCATGTTTCCAATAGTAGATAACTAATACTACTACATATTCCCCATGGAAAGCAGGAACAAAAACACCCAGATAAAAAGGCACAGTGCGAGAGTGTGAACCATGTCTCCAGCACATCCTTTGCCTAGTCAATTAAGAATCAGTTACTTTGTAAAAAAATAAAAAAAGAATGCAATACAAACTTTCCAGTATCATCATCTTATAGTACAAGAACTAGTTGAAAGATTGTTTACCAAGATCAACAGCATGATGAAATTATTATCATTAAAAAAAAAGATTAACTGTACATTACTGGGACACTAGTGACTATTCTATTATATCAACCAAGTTGGCCAGTTTTGTTGTTGGCTTTACAAAACACTGTTTAGTTCATATGGGATTGGGATCCTACCATCATAGTCATTTAAAAATAGGCTATTAACCATAAGGCGTCAGGTTACAAGCTCAATACTTTTGCTATTCATGACTCCATGTTATGTAAGCTACCTAAATATTCACATGCGCCCAATTGTCAGTTACTATTTGCGCTGTTAGTAACCTTAACAGTCAGAGACAACTTTATGAAGTAAAAGAAAGCACAGACAGGAACTTACATCATCCAACAACAAACTACAGCTGTAGTCACCAAGGTCAAATGGAATCTGCACAACATAGGTCACAAAAGTTGAATCAATATACTATAATTTCAGGCATTTATAAATTAGTCAACAGTTACAAAAAAAATACACTCATAATTTGTCATTTCTGAAACACCCCAAAACTGTTGCAAGACAAAGGTAAAAGTGGCCAGACGGTGACAGAAAATTTGGAGGATGATTTTTGAAGATAAGTAAGTAAAATCTCTCAAAGATAGAACATAAGAATAACAAATGGGTATGTATGTTTGCAGTAATAATAAGTAAGAAGCTAAAATGGCCATGAAAGCACATAAGTGCAACTGTGACAGTGATTTAAAGCAAACACACAAACCTAACAGGCTACAGTTCTTCCCTTCACATCCCAAATCTGTGCAGCGAGGAGAATTTCCTTTTTACCAATTTTAAGGGTGAAAAAGCAGCACATGACTAGTGAAATATTATAAAACCAGCTATATGTGAGCACGCGCCTATTACCATAGCCAATGATGCTTTTCTAAGATTCATGCTTCACATGCATAATGTGCCACTTTTAGGCCCCAATCCCCATGCCCCCACCAGATCTCAAAATGCATGAACTCCCGCTGTTCACATGTAGTCGCAAGTACAAGTGGCTAAATCGTGCTCCGTATTCAGAGTTAACCCATGGAAGTTTAACCAAGGATCTTTCATACCAAATTTTGGCATTAACATTTAGCCTAAGATATTTGTGCACATCAAATTGACCAGTAATGCTCGGCTGTGGTAACATTAGTCTTCTTATCATTTGTCTTTCAGCAATGTAACTAAACTGTGCGTGAGTAACAAAAGCTAGCCGCAAACTTACACACTAACTTAAATACTTTTACTACGTGACGAATTACAAGCTAAGTTTAACAAGCCTAGGTCTGCTAGAACAATGTTTGGGCCTTTTTCCCCATCTACAGCTTAGTCCAATCAGCTTGATTGGAAGACTCGTCACGGGATCTCATAAAGAAAAATCTTCTCTAAAAATTAAGCCAATACCCAAATCTAGATCGTGATCCCTAACTCAACATCGCCGTAATCGATCGATCTGCGGTCAAACCCGCCAAATCTCGCGCGCGGGATCCCAAGTCCCAAATCATCACGCCTATTCCCAAGCCCACAAGCGCACCACGCCGGATCACTGACCGGAGGGACCGAATCGAAGGGAAGGGAGGAGGGGAAGCGGGACGTACAGGTTTGTGGAGGGCCCGCGGTTGCAGCAGAGGAGCGTGAAGAGAGATGCGGCGACGCCGGCGAGGAGGAAGATGAGCGTGGTCACCCAGAACCCCATGGTCGTCGTCTGCGGCGGCGGCGGCGGCGGCCTCGGCGAGCTCCTCCGGCGGCTGCGGCTGCTTCTCGCTCCCTCTCGCTGGATCGCTCGGTCGGGGAGGGAGACGCGACAGGCGCTGCAGGGAAGGAGATGGAGGTGGAGCTGCTGCCAGCCACGTCACGTGCGTGCTTGTGGATCGTAATTACTCGTTTATGGGCTCGAGATGGGCTTGCAAAGAGGTGCTGACTCCTAGCCCAGGGACGGCCTCACTTTTTGTTGCAGACGATTTTTTTTTATCTTGTCAACCTGTTCAAATAATAACTCCATTAATTATACTGGTTGATACTTCCTTCCAGTTCACAAGCCCTGGTCTGGGTCCGTCATATAGTGGAGAATCGAGATGCCACCTTCACAAGGGTTTCTGCTTTTGCTTGATGAATGTCCTACTAGAAGATATATAATTTCTTGGAATTGAGATTTAGTGGTGTTTCAGTCACTCATCCAGAAATTCCTTTACCTCTTCCATTTCTAACGTATCAAGATATCCTCTCGTTCTGGTACAAATAGCAGCTGCCTAGTCTCTCTCTTCTCGGCTGCTTGCGCTTCCGGCGGAGCGGCGTGGGTGATGGAGGCGGTAGTGGCGTTGTTGCCGTCCTCCGGCACGCTGATGGAGATCTACAAGGAGGCGGCGTCCACGGCCGCCACGGTGACCGCGTACGTCGTGCTGGCGCGCGGCATGGCGCGGGAGCTGCTGCCGGACGAGCTGCACGAGGCCGCGCGCTGGGTCGCCTCGTTCCTGTTGCGCGGCGGCGCCAGGCTGCGGCACGCGCTGCCGCAGCGCCGGACCTTCGTCATCAGGCAGTTCGACGGCAGCGACAACAGGGTCTTCTCAGACGCGCGCGCGTACCTCGCCACCCAGATCGACCCGCACGCCACCACTCGGGTGTGCCTCGCAAGCCGCGTCGGTGGCGGTGGCGGTGGAGACTATGACGATGAGTCCGAAGACTCGTCCGGAGCCGAAGATGACGGCGGCGGGGTGAGGTACGTCCTGCCCTTGGAAGCCGGCAAAAGTATGGCAGACGTCTTCGAGGGCGTCGAGTTCACGTGTTGGTTCGTTGGGCAGAACAATGGCTTCAGTAGGGACGACCACGTGTCGTCGCTGGAGCTTACCTTCGACGCGGAGCACACGGACATGGCGCTCGATAGGTACATCCCGTTCGTAGCGGCGACTGTGGAGACGGCGCGGCGCCGGGAGCGGACCCTCAAGATCTTCTTGAGCGGCTACGGGTCATGAGGGCGCGGCAGAAGGTACCACCACCCGGCCACGTTCGACACCCTGGCCATGGACTTGGACCTCAAGCGGTCCATCGTCGCCGACCTCGACCGCTTCCTCAAGCGCAAGGACTACTACCGGCGCATCGGCAAGACGTGGAAGCGCGGGTACCTGCTCTACGGCCCGCCAGGCACCGGCAGGACCAGCCTCGTCGCCGCAATGGCGTGGTACCTCGGGTTCGACATCTATGACCTCGACCTCTCCAACGTGAACTCCAACTCCACGCTGCAGGCGCTGCTCACCTCCATGTCCAACAAGTGCATCCTCGTCGTTGAGGATATCGACTCCTGCTTCAGTGTAAAAAGCCGTGGCGGCCCTGAGAGAAGCGAAGACGGTGAAGAAGACGGCCCATCTCCACCAAATGACGATGAAGACCACTACTCCAAGGTAGTAAGAGATTTTTAGCGTCGTCAGCTGATGAAGGGCATAGGCATAACACTGTCCGTGCTGCTCAACTTCATCAACGGGCTGTGGTCGACTGTAACACCTCTGGTATTATATTAACTAAAATATGCTCTGTCATCATATGCATTGCAAAGCATTCTTGTTTAAGTCAATCTTGACGTGCACCAACTAAAACAAGTTTATATTTCGTAGGATGATTGTGTTTCTGGGATGTTTTGTCATATGAAATAATAAAACCCTACTTTTGAATGTAATCTAAACTATTTAGTTTATATTCTATGTACTTGAGGTGTAAACTGTGTTTACACTAGTGTCAAGCATAGTGTATAAATCTAAGTTCAACCCTTAAAAATAATTTCCATATTGAGTTTAAATTTGGATTTCAAAGCTTATTCCCGAGTCTTGAAATTCAAATTTAAATTCAAATTGGAAAGCTAGAAAAATGTTTTTCAAAAGTCAACTTGGTCAACCAAGGGTGTCATTGGGTCATTGACCTAAAAATGTCCTTGGATGATGTTTATGATCACTAATAACCAACCAATTAAATTAGAAACCAAATCGAGTCTGAATTTGGTTTGAAAAATCCTTTATTTCAAAAGCTTGTTTAATCCCCTTTTGTATAATTCAAAATCTATATAGAATTTGGAGATACTATAAAAAGATAGTTTGTATATCTTGACAAGAGCTACAAAGTTGGTATTCAAAGTTTTTCAATTTTCCAAAAATAATTTCAAATGAATTTGAAAATACAGTTTTCCAGCAATTGTCCTCTTTTGATTTTAAAACCATAATTCAAAAGTTATGCATTATCTGAGAAAACTTTATATATTAAAAATGTTGGTTCAAAAAGTTGAGCATTTCATAGTTTTGAAGATTCTCAAGTTTTATTGAAAAATCAAAAGTAATTTTAAATATTTGTTTCTAGGGTTTTATTCCCTTTTTGAATTTGAATTCATATTTCAAAAACTAAGAAGAATTTCAAAATTCCAGTTAAATGAAAAGTATAGATCTTGAAAAGTTATGCAAATTCTATTTTTGGAGATTTTCAAGTCCCTATATATTTTTGGGAGTAATTTATAAATTTCGAAAATAACCTCAGCAGCTACAGTAGATGGTGACGTCATCTTCATATTCCTCCCTCACTGTCGTCGGCGTCGTCGTGGCCCCCCTCGCCATACCGGCTTGCCACGGCCGCCAGCTTGCGCCTCTCGCTCGAAGGATCACCACCTACGTGTCGGCCGTCCTCGCCCCTGCACTATAAATGAAGGTCGGCCATCGTCGTTTCCCTTCTTTCCTCTCCTGCCACCACCGCCGACGATCGTCCTCCGTCATAAAAATTCGCCGCCGTCGCTCCATTTTCGCCCAATTGCTCTCGCCAGCAGCTCCGCCACGCCCTTGCGCTTCGCTTGAGCCAGCTCGCATCGCCTTTCGCCGCCCGAATCACCCAGGCCGCCACCTTCTTCCTCGCGGCCGGTAGCAACGCCGCCGTGAAATCGCGACCGTCCACCACCGCCGAGGTCAGTTATTTATCTTCTTAAACCCCACTATCGTGTTCTCCATGTAATCCTACTCCTCATGTGCACTTTGATTCGTTCGTCGGTGCACAGAAACCACTGTGATGCCGTTCTTGCCATCGAAGCACCACCGTCGCCGACCGCAGCTCGCCTCCGACCGTCTTTCAGTCAACCAACGTGCGCACCGTGCCCGCGGTGAGCTCCTGCGCACCTCCATGCCTTCATCTTCACCTGTTTTGCATCGTAGTGGCCGGCCGCCGTTGCTCGCCGTCGGCACGACCTTGCCAGCGCCGCCGCGCGCGTAGCCGTCGGGGCTGGGGGCTGGGAATAGCTTTATTTTGCTGCACATCGCGTTCGCCCGAGTACCCTGCGTGTGCCCATGCACTCGCCGTCCCCGAAAATAGCTCCGATGAGCCGAGCCGCCGTGTCGGAGCTCCGCTGTGCCGCCATGACCGCCGGCGTAGGTATCGTCGTCGCTCCACCGCCACATTAGCTAGCTCAGCTTGCTCGCCGTGTCGAGGTGATCGTGTAGGTGCCAACCCCGTGGCCGGAGACCTCGCCGCCGGGGAGAAATCGCCGATCAATCGCCGGCGGGCTGTCGGTCAGCGCGGAGACACTGTTCCATTTTCTTTTTCTATTTCTAGAAAATGATTTAAATGCTATTTTATTTGAAAAATCATAGTAATTCATGTATAGCTACAAAAATTCTAAAACTTTTATGTATGCTCTTTAAGATGTCATCTACCTAGAAAAAAATATGAAATGTCAATTTTGAGTAATTTTTGCATAAGTTAAAATTAGCTCTTTTAATTAAAAAATTCATCTTCTATGATTTTTAATAAATAAAATAATGGTCTTTATTTCTGAAATTTATTTTTCCATCTAATTAGGCCAAAAGCTTTTCAAAATAAAATTTTGAGCTCAATTAGACGATTTTAATTTTTATGCCTTTATTTTATACTTTTAAATAATTAATTAATCCCTTTAATCATGTTTAATCATTATAGGATTTGTTTGACTTTGGGATTGATTGATGACCTTGGGTCATTAACCTTAATGACCCTTGGCACTTTAATTAATTGTTTGCACTTACCTGGATCATGTCATTAGGGTTTAATTAACGTTATTTTATGTGTTTAATGAACTTCTTTAATGACGTAGTTAACCCTAATAAACTTAGTAAGTAAGTTTTGTTGGCTTGCAACTTTATCGTGAAGGAAAGTTATACTCAAGCCCTTAATCTGGTCATGCATCCATCGAGCATCATGTTTACTATTCCATCATGTTGAAGCATATCATTTTATCGTATAGTTTTCGTTGATGGAGAGTTTAACATTGTCGCACCAGATCCCAAGGAAGAGCAGATTCAGGAATCGGGAGTTGATCCAGAGCTCGAGACCATCTACCCCGAATACCAAGGCAAGCCCCGGATGCATTTCAAACCCTACCCTTATTTTATAAAAGTTTTATCGCTTTAGTTATGTTATGTTGCATTAAGTAATAGGAGTTGAGTGATAACCCGCTAACTGCATTACCTGTCTTACTTCCATATTCTTTGTTACCTGTTAATTGGAAAATGCGTAGTAATGCTTAGCCCTGCTTAATTAGTAGGTTTTAAAAAAAGAAAAAGAATGAAAAAGATGAGGATGTCTTTTCTTGTCGGAATCATGATAATAGTTAATAAATCAAGTTCGGACGGGTAATTTGCATTGGGAATGGAGTCCCTCTGTAGTGTTTTCGTCTGTTGATGCCCTAGATCCCGTATCGATGGTGATCTGGTGATATCGAGAACTAAAAATCCACGTGCATGAAGTGACATACTAAGGGTTGGAGCCCAGGTATGTCATGGAGTGATATATAGTGGGGCCAGAGTCCCCACATATGTCATAGTGTGGTATACCGTGGGTTTAAGTTCCCATGTATATCGGTACACTGGGTCTGAGTGCTCACGCGTATCATATGGTGATATATGGCTGCGGTTGTTATCCCGGTATATCTTTGGTCTGGTATGCATTTTGGTTGGAACCTCATGCATATCAAGATCTAGGTCCCAGCTGGGTATGAAAATGGATTCGAATCGTCGTTGCTTCTCGGAGAAGAAGACTCGATCGTTGTTCATCATCGTAGTAACAACTTGAATAATACTTAAGGTTTAAGAATAAAGTTGGTTGGTAATCTTGATCTAGAGCAAGACAACTTTACTTTCTGTCGAGCTTTTCTGTAAAAATTCTTATCTTTTGCAAGCCTTACCTTGTCCCTCTAGCCTGCATCTGAGTCTTCACCCCTCTTTTTCGTTGGGTCAGTCTTGTTGAGTACTTTTGTACTCAGGGTTTGTTGAACCCTTATTGCAGGTGAGTTTCATGGGCAGGAGTGCTTCGCATCTTGTTGCATGACAGTCGCTGCGGAAAGTGATGACGAGTAGGATATTTGGCTCTTGGGCAGAGCTTATCGCCTGGTATTATAATAAAGTTATCTATCTGGACATACATTGTAACATCCCAGATGTTAGTAAGCAATTAAAATTATAATCAAGTTCATTATTAAGAATAATCATTGAGCATTGACATAAATGCATTCATGTTTTAATAACGTCTTTTATGTGGTGCTTTGTTTTATACATGAAATGATGAGTTGATTGCTACTTAAAAACTATTTTCAAAACCTTGTTTTATCCCTTTTTCTATATTTTAAAATCTATAAGGAATTTTTAGATACTCTTAAAATATAGTTTGTAGATCTTGATAAGAGCCACAATATTGGTATTCAAAGTTTTTCAAGTTTCTAAAAATAATTTTGAATAAATTTGAAAATACAGTATTCCAACACTTATCCCCTTTTCAATTTAATTTCATATTTCAAAAATTATTTAAAATTTGGGAAAACTTTCTTTATGAAAAGTGTTTGGTTTGATAATCTGAACATTTCATAGATTGGAAGATTTTCAAGTTGTTTAGAAAAATCAAAAGTAATTTCAAATGTTTGTTTCTAGAGATTTGACCTTTTTTGTATTCTTTTTAAATTTAAATTCATATTTCAAAATCTAGGCAGAATTTGAAAATGTTTCTTAAATGAAAAGTGTAGCTCTTGAAAAGTTATGCAAACTTTATTTTTGGATATTTTTAAGTTTCTATATATTTTTGGGAGTAATTTACAATTTTCGATGAGTGGCAGTTCTGTAATTTCGGTGAACAGTAACCCGCGCGAGTTCTGGTCCGTTTTTGCTGGTCCGTTTTTGCTCTGGTCTGTTTTTACTGCCGTGTCGTCGCCGTGAGCCATTTTGCCGTGTCTTCGAGACCCCGTGCTAGCAGCTACATGGCCACGCCCGCGAAGACTCCAGGCACTCCACCATCTTCTATTTTCCCTTTATAAGCTTAGCACCGGCCGCCATTTTCCCTTCTCTGTTTACAGCCGCCATAGCCGCGAGCTCGAAGCCGCCCGCGTTCCTCGCGTCCCTGCCTCCTTGTCCTCACCTATGAGCGCCATGGCCTTGCCCTCGTTGCGCTGCACCTCCCCGTCCCCTCCTCCGGCTGTCTCCTTGCTGGAGAGCCATTGCAGTCACGTCGCCTCGCCGCCTCGCCACGGGCTCGCGTGGCCGTGCCGCCACGGGCCGTCTCGGGCCAAGCCAAGGCGACCCATGAGCGCGTTACCACCTCCCAATGCTCCCACGCTACTCCCTTGCCACCAACGAGTACCCCGCCCTCCCAAAATCGCCGTTCCCGGCGTCTCTGTTCTTCATTTGCGGCCAAGGACCTCGGGTTTGAATTCGATAAAAGCCAGGGTCCTAAGTGCACAGTCTAAGACTCAGGTGAATAGTACCCCGAGGACCTATTTGTAGCAGTTTTTCATAAACTTCAAAAATTCATATCTGGAGTTTCGTAACTCCGTTTTTGGTGAACCAAATTTTGTTGTGTTCCTTGTAATGCCTAGTTTTTATTAAAAATATGAAACATGCCATGTTTTATATAAAAATAATTAGCTATATTTTATGCCTTTATTTAATGTTTAAAGAGAAGGAAATTCATATCTCATGCTATGTGACCCCTTTTGACTTGAAATTTTTATGACATGTTTCTTGTGCTATGTGTGTGTTGTAGTAAAAATATTGTGGTCATTGGATATCGTATGCTTGATCTTTTGATTTATCTTGCTTATTGCTTATTAAATGGTTTATAATTATAATAAAAATGTATAAATGAAAAACGCAGTTCCTTTACCTTTGTATGATTCTGCTATATTATGTTAACACCTAATATGGTTATATAATTTTAGAATATATGGAGTTTTATATTTATCTTCTGTAATGCTTTTAAAATAGTTTATAATTAGCTAGTTGTTTAATCTTGTTATGCTTGCACTAATGAATTGCCGTGCATCATGTCATGAGTTCATCATGCTAAAACATGCATCATTAAATACGTGTAGTTGTTTGAGAGTGAGTGGATCTTGGTACACGATCTCCGGAAAATGCCATCCACCATCGAAGTGAAGTCGCGGATTCATGATGTGGTGTCATCCATCCTGGAGTTGTGTCAAGCGTAACACCCGTGATCTTGACGGGAACTAACTACCGCTGCAACACAGGCAAGCCCCGGATGCATTCAAACCCTATTCTATTTATAAAAGTTTTACCGCTTCAGCTCTGATATGTTGCATTAAGTGATAGGAGTTGAGTGAAAACCCACAAATTGCATTACCTGTCTTATTTCCTTATTTCTTGTTACCTGCTCAGAAAGATAAGTAGTAATGCTTAGCCCTACTTATTTATTTAATTGTTCAAAGGCAAAAGAATGAAAAAGATGAGATTGGTTTCTTGTTGAAATCTTGATGATAGTAATAAATCGAGTCCGGACGGCGAACTTGCACTGGGAATGGAGTCCCTCTGTAGTGTTCTCGTCTGTTGATGCCCTAGGTCCCGTTCGTTGGTGAACTGGATGATATCGAGAATTTAGAAATTCACATGCATGAAGTGGTATACGGATGGTTGGAGCCGTGTATGCCATGGAGTGACCTAGCGTGGGGCCAGAGATCCCATCTGTGTCATAGTGTGTTTTACTGTGGGGTTTAAGTTCCCACGTATCTCGGTACGCTGGGCCGCAGAGCTCACGTGTATCATGTGGTGATATACGGCTGAGGTTGTTATCCCGGTATATCGGTGTATCTGGGGTGCTTCGGAGTTAAAGTCTCCGGTATGCTCAGTCACCTAGGTCCCAGCTGGGTATGAAAATGGATTCGAATCGCCGTTGCTTCTCGGAGAAGAAGGCTCGATCGTTGTTCATCATCGTAGTAACAACTTGAACAAGAATTAAGATTCAATAATGAAGTTGGTTGGTAATTGGAAGTAGTCCAAGCAACCT
The DNA here is from genome assembly GCA_023333625.1 of Bothriochloa decipiens. NCBI lineage: Eukaryota > Viridiplantae > Streptophyta > Magnoliopsida > Poales > Poaceae > Bothriochloa > Bothriochloa decipiens. The sequence continues at coordinate 3,204,646 of CM041644.1, forward strand.
TTCCTTTCTGTAAAGCTTTTCTGCAAAACTTGTTATCTTCTACAGACCTTACCTTGTCCCTCTAGCCTGCATTTCCTGAGTCTTCACCCCTCTTTTTCGTCGGGTCAGTCTTGTTGAGTACTTTCGTACTCAGGGTTTGTTGAATCCCTGTTGCAGGTGCAAATTGGTGTTTAAATCAAGTTCATGTCGGTGGGCTCGACGTGATCTGGTTGTCCCCTCCCGACTTAGGCGTTCTACCTAAGTTGACTTCTGAAGTTCTTCTCTGCTTTCGCCGCTTCCGCAATTAAAGTCAAGTTTGTAAAAGTTAACTTTTTCATATATTTTGTAAACTTAATGTTATTACTCTTCCGCACTCTGATATATGTTTTATCATAAATGTGGTAACGTTGTAGCTACTCCTTTATTGATCCTGGTATGAGTTGACAAATGTGGTTTAATCGGGGTCCTTTGAGGGCACCCGACAGGACTTTCTAAGTTATCTGGAACACATGCATGGCTATCAGAAGTTTTTGAGACAATGATAGGTGCGTGTGGGCCATATAATTTAGGAGGTTCTGCCACATACATGTAGCTGCATTGGTGAGTGTCCACGGAATTTTTTATACTTTGCCAGTCTTCTATAAGCAACTTGTGGTTTCAGCAGATCTTGTGATGAAACAGATTAAATATCACCCGGGATTCTAGCTAGAGCAAGGTACTGCAACAAAGATATTGTCGCTGGAGTAAAATTTGGCACTGCCAAAAATGCAACATATGTTGAGAAGGCAAATGCTATTCCAAAATGGGAGGGTGAGCTGCCCAATTCAGGAAACATGGTAAGATTTGAACCTTCGAGAACACTTTATACTAAACCTAGCAGTAATCAAAGAATGATTGCTGATTTATTGTCACTGACAAGTAGCTGCGAGTTGTTATTTGTGCTAATTTGTTTTGGATTCCTTTTTTGGTTTGAGGTCATGGTGGTTCAATGGTTTGGATTATCCAGGATAGAGACTTTTTTCATTTCTCTCTTGGAAGGTTACATTACGTGTGGATGGGGAAATTCAGGAGCATAAATGTTTGCTGTTTTTCGAAATTGGTAAAGGTGCAGCTGGAGATGAAGGCATCGGGCATTCCCAATCTAGGAGACTGAGTGACGCGCTGATAGTCTTTAAGTCTTGATTCTATTTATTTTTTATTTTTTCTCAATTTAGCTTGAACATATGCTCAAATTTTTGTTACTTTTTATCTGCGTCCTTAAGATAAAGCCGTGGCGTTAGCACGGGCATTATACTAGTGACCTATGGGCTGCGGACAGTCTCACATTTTGTTGCAATCGATTGTTTCTTTTTATATTTCGTATACCTAGTTTCTGTAATACTGTTCGAGTAAAAGTCATGTATTTTTGTTCCACCAGTTCAATACAACTGTTCGAGTAAAAGTGATTTTTGTCTTCTAAAATCATGCAGTTTTGAAATTGGCTAAGTTAACAATAATTTTTTTTATGAAATTATAGAGCGCAGTGATATCTCTACCTTAATTAGAATCTCACACCTTTTGCCAAAAAAAAGAATTAAAATATAGAAACAAAACTTTGCCATGGTGGGTATTGTTTGTGTCAGGGGTGACCTTTTAAACAGAATAGTAAGTCTTTGGGGCCAGAGTGCATCAGAGAATATTAACAATACAACATCTTTCCAGTTTCTCTAAATTTGGTGTCCCACTCCACTTTGGAAACCAAATAAAAAAAGGAACCCTTTATCTGTCTGTCGACAGATTTTTCATGTTCCTATCTGTCGACTTTTGTTAACCAACATAAAAAGCAACGTCTACAGTAAACAACAGATTTGTTGTCCACAAAATCTGTCAGATACTCATAACGGGCAAAAAAAAAAGCAAATACAACCAAAACCCGTTAAAAGTCCATCCATTAGAAAAGTGTGTGAGACAAGAAGGCAAAGCCCATCGTTGGGTAGCCGGCATACAACAGACAAAAAAACTAGTTTGGCAAATATTGTTAGAGCAACTCTAACAGTTTAGTAATTTTTCTTTGTCAATTGTTGTTATTTGCCACGTCCTAAACTGATGTGGAGAGGAAAAGAAAAGGTTATCTCTAAGTGTTTGACAAAATTGACTTGGCAAATCTAAAAATTATGCGTGCGTGGGGAAAATATCCCGCGGGAGTAGCGCACGAGGGCGATTGCCAAGCGAAGCGCAGTTTGACATATATGTCAAATATCACCCGGTGTTTGTTAAGTTGCTAAAAATACCAAACTTATTTACCAAACTGTTGAATATGTGATTTTAGAATTTTACCAAAAAAAATAAGAACACCAAACTCATTTGCCTAACTTTTAGAGTTGCTCTTACAAACTGGTTGGGCATGTGAGATGCCAGCGTGCCACGGCAAGGCTAACAATATTTGCTGGATTAAATGGAAGAACATGTCATCTTGTTATGTTACATTTTTACCACCTTTTAATTGGTGCTAAATCATGCATGCCGCCACTACTAAAAAAAAGGTGACGCAAGAAAAATCATGGAGTTTTCCCAATAATAAACATCTACCATCTCACTTGATTAGGTGGGTCAGGTGTATTAGTGTGTAACCACTGACCCCACCTACATATGCGTTCCTGATGCATGCCACGTCCTGCTGCTGACGTAACCACGAATCACGTCATCAACAAATATACATCAAATTAAACAGAATTCGCCTTCTTCGTGTACTGGAAAGTAATGTTTACATCGATTTCTTTTCGCAAATTAGCTTTGAGTTTTGACCCGCCGTCACGTTTATTAATTTACCGCGTATTTCAATTTTCTATCCACGTGTATACTATACTATTGTATAGTGGTTTTGAATTAGGGCCCTGTTTAGTTTATTGAATTGGGGGCAGATTTCCTGTAACAGAATTCGTATAATATTTCGTTTGTATTTGGTAAAAATTATCCAAATTTTGACTAATTAGGTTTAAAATATTCGTCTCGTAAAATATAACCAAACTGTACAATTAGATTTTAATTTTATCTATATTTAATACTCTATGTATGTGTCGATATTTTAATACGACGAAAAATCTTATTTTTACACGGTGATAATTACTAATTGGGAGGGAACGGGCGTCAAAACAGCAGTCATCCAGCACACAGCTAGTCATACGTAGGTTCCAACTCCACGAGGATTATTGTATCTTGCCGATCCTGTACGTTCCCGGCCCCAGGCTGCGTACGAACGTTCCTGTTTTGAATTCAATTCTGACGGTTTGAATTGTTTTTTAGAAACATTCCGACGGTTTGATTTGAATTCCAAGTCCTCCCAATAAATAAAGAATGCAACGTGCGCCGGCCGGCCGCTGCGAATTCAAAAACTTTTATTTTACGACAAAGCGTCGAAGATGCAGCGGCAGTAGCGTCGCAGCGAGCTGATTCGCTGATTGGTTAGACCTCTTCTTCCTCGAGAGAGGAAAACGAATTAGAAGAAAGGTTTTATGTCGCCATCGCCATCGTCCGCGAAGACGCCGAGAACTAACGCGCGCCAAGCCCAACAAGCGCGGCTTCTCCTCTAGCTAGTTAACCTCCCTCGAGAGCCAGCTAACCTTCTGTGCGGCTTCGCGCGCGCCCCCCATGCAAGAGGGCGAAGCTGCTCCTCGTCCTCCTCCCGCCTCCCTCATAATTTCCCCGGCTACACCCTCTCCACGCCATGCACCACCCGTATAAACCGCCGCGCGAGGCCACCCGCCCGCTGCACCCGCTGCTGCTGATCCCCCGATCGACGAGGCCATGTCGTCGTCGTCGCTGCGGTTCTTGCGGCCCACCAAGAACGGCGGCGGCGCCGGCGGCGGAGACGACGGCGTCGCGCTGGAGGTGACCGTCCTATCGGCGGACTCGCTGCGCCTGCCGCCGTCCTACTCGCCGCTGCCCCGCCGGCTGCGGCCGTACGTGACCGTGTCGTCGTCGGACGCGCCGGGCTCGGCCTGCAGCACATCGGTGGCGCCGTCGAGCGGCGCGCCCAGCGGCGTTGGCGGCGGCGAGCACGCGTGGGGCGACACGCTCGTCGTCCCCGTGGGCGCGGGCTTCCTCGAGGGCCGCGCCCACGTCCACGTCGCCGTGCTGTCCGAGCCCGCCTGCCGGCTCGTCGGCGCCACACCGCTCGGCTGGTGCGGCATCCCCGCGGCCGACGTCCTCGACGGCCTCCGCCCACCGCGCGCGCTCCGCCGGCTCAGCTACTCGCTCCGCTGCCCGCGCCGCGGCGGGGGCGGGAGCGCACCGGCCGCTTGGGGCCACGGCGTCGTGCACCTCGCCGTGCGCGTGCTCGGCCTCCGCGACGACGCTCCGCCGACGACGGCCGCGGCCACGACGACGCCGGTGCCGGCGCCGGTGCAGCAGGGCTGGTGCCGCGTGGCCATGGGCATCCCGGTGTCCGGGACGTCGTCCGCTGCCGCGTCCGCCGTCGTCGGGATGCCCTTGTCGTCGTGGGGCGCCACGTCACGGTGAGGAGCAGGGGCGACGACTAGCCGTGGAAAACCGGTGGAATTTTTGCCGTCGACGTCGATGAGCGAGCTCGGTACGACCAGGTCGTGATCGGGGCTTTTCCCGCGTCACGACGAGGAATAGGAATAGCGGCTGGAAAAGGAAGCTAGTGCGTTGGTCAAAACGGGGGTGCCTTCCGTGCAGCTACCTGGATATATGTGGCCGCGCGCCCAGCTATACCTAGATATATGTGGCCGCCGCTGAGGCTGGCGTGCGGGGCCCGGGCCGGTGTACATGTAAGAAAATCCACGATGAGTAGTGGATTCGTAACTGTAAATGTCTGCTATATATATGAGAGTTTTTTTTTTGAGAATTTATAGAAGTATTTATTTTGAGACTAACTTGTAACTACTAAAGTTATCCCACGTCCAAATCAAAGTCAGTGTTTATGTGTACCCTCGACTAAACATGATAAGCAATTGTCATTGTCAAGATGATTTAGAAACATTGGAAATCGGCTAAAGCCTAATGATCCTCCTTGGAACATGTCTATCAAGATGAGGAGAAAAAGGAGGATGTTTATACAAAGCTAATGGAGGTAAAGGTCATGACAAACATAATAGTAGAAGGCTGAAACTCAGTTTCAAGGTGTTTGGTTTGGTTTAGGTGGTGTTTGGTTTCTTTAGTCACCCCCTAAAGTTTAGTCACTCCTTTAGGACTAATAAAGAGGATTAAACTACTTTAGTACTTTTAATTAGAGTATTCGGCATGGACTATAAAAGTGACTAAACTTTAGTGACTAAACTTTACTCACTGAACTTTAAAGACATCAAAACAAACATAGGAATAGATCCCGCGCAGCATCAAACATATTCTCCCCTTTGAGCAGTCAACTCCTATGTCATATATGGAGCGCAACTCATAGATTTTCATCATTATTCATCTTATGGCTAGTTTCATCAAGAGGCGCCTTAATTACGTAGAGTATGTAGCTCCTGGCTATACACTCAGAGAAACCAATAACTTTTAACACCGATGTGTTAAGGTGAGTGAGGGCGACTCTGTGGCGACGCCACCCCGCCCCGCGCCGCCGCCGGTGATGGCCGGTCCCCAGGTCTGCTCCTCCTAGATTCGGCCTCCCCCACCTTCCCCTGCCCTTCCCTCCTTCCTCCCCAGCCCGTGGCTCCTTCCGCCCCCTCTCCCCTTCCCATCCCCCATTCCTCGATCCAAATCTACGCAGCCGCCGCCGCCATGGAGGCGGGCTCTCCGTCAACGCGCGCGTGGGCGCCCGAGGTGGAGGCATCCTTGGCGGCCGGATCCCCTTGTCGTCTCCTCGAGGCCCTGGGCCGTGTGCCATGTGGTGTCTCAGAGACGGCAACGCCGCGTCACCTATAGGCCGACCTAGATCTGGAGGTGCTGCCTCCGCCAAGTGAGTTCTTCGTCGGTTCTCCCGGGCTGCTCAGGGAGATCCTCGACCATGGTTCTGGGGAGCGCATAGCTCTCAGTGACTCAGAGGATCTCTCTAAGTCTAAGCCCTCTCCTTCACCGCCGCCGGTGATGGGAAAGGGAAAGGAGGTTGCTGGGCTAGCTCAGAAGCGCAAGCGTACCCGTCGGTATCGTCATCGCAAGCTCCACACTTCGGTCCCTGACGCGGCCAGGACGGCTCCAATGGTGGAGGGGCAGCAGCACCGCCCCGTGTCGGTGCTCAACCTCGACATTCGTCCGCCGCCGGCTTCCCAGCGGACCCATTGTAACAACCCTAAAAATTACAAACACCGAAAAATGCAACCAACAAAAATTTTTCGAAACAAGCCCATGTTTGATGCTTGTCATGAAGGAACCCTACCCTTTTTCACGTGGCACATATGTTTAGTGCTACACTCTTCAAGTATCACCATCACATGTGACTTAATATAATCTTAAACCATATGTGATAAGCACCGTTGTCTAGCACCTTATGATTCATTAGGCAAATACTAATGTTGCGCATGCATTTCACTCATGTTGCACCCTTGCGTTTATGTTACATAATACTAGACTCTAGAGCTCCCTTTCTTATCTTAATCACTTAACATGCTCTACTAACTCCCTTCTTCTTGCTCAAGCCCCTTCGCACTGGGATCATGTTCCCAACACAAATCATGCTACCTCTTTATGTTACGCCTGCTATATCCAAACGTTGCACCAGTGCTACCTATATGTTGCACGAGTGAATTGCCCAAATTGCACTCCTGTATCTATGTTACTTGAGACCTAGCTCTCGAGCTAACCCCTATATCTACCACTTAGCATGCTCCACCATTTCTCTCAACTTGAACAAGCATCTTACCTAGATATCATGTACAACATGCTACCTTCCTATGTTTCATATGTCTTATCTCCACGTTGCACATGTTATTCCTCAATGTTGCATAAGTCTTCCATCTATGTTGCAATCAACATGTGTTTGGCACCTTAAATAAACACATGTATCCCTATGCGAGGACCTTGCACAAGTATCACATCTCCATACCTTGTAATCCTTTTGTCACATAGCATACATCCATAATGCATTTTAATACAACGTATGATTTGGCTCTTCTTTGGATTTATGTGTTGAATAATAAAATGCCAAGAATAATTATTTATCTCTTATATATGGGAATAATAACCCAACATGGCCTATGACCAATCTAAGACCACCATGAAACTATGCCAACCTTTGGACATGGGTTTACAATCATCACCTTGACCCTAGTGGACCACCATCTAGTGCAAACATGATTGGCATACATGTTTACACAAATAGAAATTGGCTTAGGGTCCAAACAATAGGAAAAGAAAATAGAAAAGGGAAAAAGAATAAATAAGAAAATGGCAAATGCCTTTTCGGCCCATGACCATGGCAGCAGCCCAGCCAGCCTGCCTTTCCTTTTCCTCTTTCCCACCGGCCTGGCCCGCAATCTTTTTCCCTCCCTCCTTCTGCTGCGGGTCGAACCGGGCCAACCGGCCCAACATGAAGGCCTGCCTTCTCTGCATCCCGCCAAAGGAGCACCAAGGAGCCAATGACAGGCGGACCCCGTGTGGGACCAGCATGTCATCCCTTTTCCCATGGTCCCCTTGCCCCCTCTGTTTGAGCGAGGACAGGGGTGGACGAGGCTATCTTGGTTGGTGGCCAGGGCTCCCGCGGGGCAGTGCAACAACCTAGCTCCCTCCAGCTTGTGGCCATGGGACCCACGAGTCACGCAAACTGCATGACCTCTACCAGGCGCGCCAACAACCACGGCAAGGCATGTGTTGTTGTCGCGCTCATGCCCTGCTCTACCTTAGCCGTGACGGAAGCTCGCCTCACTAACGCCTGGAGCCCATTGAGCCTAGACAACGACTGCTCGAGCGTCCTGGAGCCGCTTGATGCACTCAATGCCCCGATCACCGTCCGTCGGTGCTGAGCCCTAGCCGCTCCCCTATATAAGCCCGGCCAGCGCCCTAGGGCCTCCCAGCCACCGCCACTGCCTCGGTAGTTAACCAATTCACCAAGCCACCACCCAATTGGAGGAATTGGTGAGCAAAGAGGAAAGAAGAGAAAGAGAGGAGGAGCAGAGCGCCGCAGGAGCTGCTGCACCACCGTCAGACTTGAAGAAGAAGCACCTCGCTGGAACCGGAGGAGAAGCAGCGGTACCGTGCGGAGGGCAAGGGAAACCGCAAGTGCACGGCTATTTCCTCCTCACCGCGCTGCCTCACCGCCAAGACGAACCTCGCCTTCCACCGCGACCGTGCCCTTTTCCAACCTCCGCCTCTTCCAACCTCCGCCTCTTGCTACCGGCCATGGCGCCCGTACCGGTGCGCGTAGGCCAAGTCCTTTCCCCGGCCACACGGTACACACGCACACACACGCACGATGCCCAACCAAGCCCAACGGACCACGGTGTTAGGAGGACACCGGCTCGGATTAGCCGCCATGCCACCGCCGTGGACAAGCCAACCGTGGCGAGCTGCTACTCTGGTGGAATCACTGGACCACGGGCACCATCATCGCCCGATCTGGAGCTGCCTCGCCGTGCTGAGCTCCGTGCGCATGCTAGCTGCTTGGACACGATACCGGAGGGCCGTCGACGTACAACCACACCGACGCCTTGCTGCTCTAGAGCACCGCAGTGGCAAAGGAACCCCGTGCGTCTTCGATCGCCGCAAGGGACAAGATGAAGATGAAGAGCTCCGCCTTGGACTGCTGCACCTAGCCGACAAGTTGATGAAGACTAAAGGCTTAGCCTTGCTGCTCGAGCCATGCGACCCTGTGCTCGTCGACATCGCCGTGCGCCGTTGCCACGGACGACCGCCGTCGTGCCTTATGGCCACCACCGGCAGGCCAGTTAGGGATGCCTCGATGCGCTGGACACAATCGTGAAGAAGATGAAGGCCTTAGCATCTCGCCGTGGTGCGCCGACGGATGCCTCCGCTGGCCGGAGCGCCGCCGTGTGCCAGTGAGCACCCGCGGACTCCGCCGCGCATTTTGGTCACGGCCAACACCTCGGTCAAGTGCCGGTGGGCATCAATCGCGCCCGCGCATAGCGGATTGTGCCAAAGGCACCTCGCTGTAATGCTGCCGTCGAGCGCCGAGTTCGCCGCGCCGTCATTCATCGTCTGCCGCCTCGTCGGGAGCCCAGCTTCCACTTTTCTTCACTGGAATTGAGACATCGTGCTACTATGAAGCTGAAGAGCAAGTTGATGAAGCAGTTGGAGCGGCGCATCGCCGAAATTGGAGGACACGCCGCCGACGGAGGGCCACGCCGTCGCATGCAGAGAACAGAGGAAGGGGATCGACCAGAGCTGGAGACCATGGACCCGGTCCATATGAACCAGTGGGACTGCCGGTGGACCCTGCATGCGCCAGCGCATTGTGGACCGCTGCACCGTGAGCCGAGACACCCAGCACGAGCTCTGTGAACCCTGTCTTCATGGACCGAGGGGTGGACTCGCGCGCGTGGGCTGCTAGTCCACCGTGAACCAGCAACCATGAACCTGACCCGCTTGAGCCCGGACCAGATCCAGTCAGAGACATGGCGTTTCCACGGAGCGCCACGTGGCGGGCTGAGCCCGGCCCATGTCCGGCCCATCCGGCCCAATAATGGCCCATTAACGGCCATTAAGGGCCCATGTTGACCGTTGACCATTCAACACTGATGTCAGCATCTGACGTCAGCCTAGCCCCACCAGTCAGTGATGACGTCAGCAGTGACGTCACGCGGGCCCACGGAAGCCTGACCATTGACTTGGTCAACAATGACGTCAGCAAGACGCCGTGCTGACGTCATCTGCCGTATCAGCAGATATGCCATGTCAGCTTGACCCCACTGTACACGTGGCCCAATGCCAGGCTGACACGTGTTGGCCTCTGGATAATCCAGCCCTTTATCTTTTTAGAATATATGTAAATCTTTAAAAATTCATAACTAATTCATACGAGCTCCAAAAATTATGATCCAAGTATCTAAATTTTCTACAAATCGAGCTCTATGTCATGAGCTTATGTATGAGTGCATTTGGATCTTTTAAATTTTATTTGGTTCTTTGTGCTATTCTATAGGAGTTGCTTATGCGACTATTATATCTCGTTTTCAAAGTCGAACGAGGAGCGATTCGAAGGAGGAGTCTACGAACACCAAAGAGGAGGATCCGCTGAACGACTACGCAGATGGATGATGACCCGTACAACTACTACCCCAACAGCGCAGGTGTCATGGCAGCACCTTCTCTTAGAAATCCCAGTAGACATGACTAATATCTAGAATTTCTAGTGCTTTACTTTTACGCAATGCTTACACTTGAGATAGGTTTGCATGGTAGAATATTACTTGATAGCCCCTACCTTGTCGTAACCTTTCACCTACTTACCTGCTGTTATATTAGCCACATGTTTATCTGCTATGTTTATATATATATATATAAATATATACTCTTCACTCGCTTATATTTTGATGCGATGTGATGAACCCTGGGTGGGTCTGGTGAGGATGCCAAGCTTGGTGTGAGTTAATGGATCAGATGGGTATGTGAGCTGATGATGTTGTATCTGGGTGGGGTGGAACTTACGGCAGGGTGTAGGGTGAGGGTTGAGTTAATCGAGCCGGGATCTACGATGAGCTTTTGGAGCGAGTCTTGCCGGGGGATGGATCTGGACATTCCCATGAGAGGAGCCTGTGGTGAGCTAACTGAGATGTGATGGTGGTCTTTGGGTATGATCTTGAGACGAAGGTGCCATGGTAGCACGTTAAAGATAAACCCTGACGAAGATACCCCAGCTTGGTCACACTTAGGAACTGCTGCGCTGGTATCCGGACCTTAGGAATCTCTTGCTTTCCACTCGCTTCCCATGGGGGAAGACAGCCGAACCGCTAGATAGATCGATGCCACTACTGCTAGGCGAGTAGTGCTAGGGAGGTATATGCATGAGATGGAGCTAACACCCTACCGAGACGATCATGGCACCCCCTTCGGGAGTGGGTACATGGCATGGCATCCTCTACGGGAGCGGATACATGCTCTCTTCATAGTTCTAGCGATCCAGAGCTAGATGGTAGAGTGGCATCGTTCTATGGCAGTAGGCGCCCAGAATCTGCCTAGGTGCGCGCGTGCATTGATGATGGCTATCTGGTGGACTAGTGAAACCTCTGCAGAGTGTATGATTGATCGATTGATACATATGCCGAATCTTCGGCTTTGGACCTTTCCTGAGCTACGCATGCACCGGACTAGTGAATGGAGTGTTCTACCTTCCCCTGAGAGTTGATTCCAGCTGTGAGCCAGTTGAGGGCTGCGGGCCGCTGAGACCGGCCGAGTGGGAGTTGGCCTGGTCGTCTTGAGAGTGAGTCTTGATGGTGATGGTGGTGGTGATGTGGTGATGGATCTGGGATGGATGAGATGGTGGATGGATGTGTGTGTGGGATGGAAATGTGTTAAAACTTGACTTATTATTTATAAACTTGATTACTACTTGCATGCATAGGAAAACCACAGCCAAACTATAAGATCGCCAGATCCCTTTGTTTCTTTTCCACTAAAGCTCATCGGTGCTGACCATGGCCTGCACACATCTGGCGGTGTGCAGATTTACCTGCTTCACAGTGATGTTGGAAATAGAAGGTTTAGAAGTTCTCGTTCCTACGCTCAAGATGGTTGATGAAGATCTTTCCGTGAATGTTCTCTTCTTCCACAGCTGTTCTGGATGCTGGTACTCTGATGATACGCCATGAGGCGATGTAATAAATAATGTAAGCCCTATTATGGTACCTTTTATCTAGTTTCAAAGTATGGATTTGTTTATCAACTGTTGTATAATAATGTGATAGCTTATATTTTCACATCATTATCCGTTCTGTGAATTTTCCCTTCGTGGAAAATTTGAGGATGTTTCACCCTTCATCGTCACTCATCGTCGGCGTCCCACCCGCCGCGTGTGCTGGGGACGCCTGATGCCGATGGCTTCTATGACATCCAAAGCCAGCGTTTCGGCCGGCCGTGGACTCTGCCAAGATCTCCACGTGAGGTGCCCCTAAAGCTGGTGGGCTTGTGCTTCAGGTGCTTGCGAAGGGGCCATACACGAGCGAGGTGTTCGTTCCTTGCGAGATGCTACAACTGTGGAGATGAGAGAAATAGCGCGGCGATGTGCCCTCTACCCGCGCGCTTCACAGGGGTCGAAGGCAAGCGAGGCCGCTCTCCGACACAACGTTTAGAGCACCGCCGTGTGTTCCAAAGGCTAAGGTGGGGCGACCATAGTCATGCATTGGCTAATACTTCCTCGCCGCGATCGGCTTCCACGGGTGATCTCATGTCGGCCCCCGTCGTGGACGCCCCTGTTTCGTCACCTCTGCATCCTGGCTCACCTCATCTGTCAGAGCCACCGTTGCTACCGCCATCTCTCACCTCCAAATCGGTAGCTGGTTCCTGCAGGGGTGGTTGTCGACCCGCCAATCCTCCTGGTGCCTATGGTGGGATTCACGGCACCGGATTGGTGGACAGAGTGCAACCCAATTGAGCATCACTCGTTCCTTGTTGTTCTGAGGACTGCCGAGATCCAGATGGCTGAGGTGAGCCTAGAACGTGCATTGACGGTGATCGTTGGTGGGGCGTGGCCGCGGGTGTCTGTGGCGGATGTCCAGGACTACTTGCGCCGCTGTTTTGAGCTTCAGGATGACGAGTTCGATGTGCGACATCACTACCTGGAAGACTTCGTGGTCCGGTTCCGCTATGTAGTCGACAGAGAGTAGGTCATGGAGGCCAGGCCGAGCGTGCTTTTGCTGCCGCTAATCTGGCAACCGTGGTGGCGCACTTCTGAGGGGCTTTATGCATTTTTTCGCTTTCGGGTGGTTGTGGCTATCTCATGTGTGCCGCTTCATGCTCGGAACCTCGATGTGGCATAAACTTATCTTGGTACGGCCTGCGCCAAGGTGGCCTTTACTGAGTTTAGGGACCACCCTTGATTGATGATCGGGAGTTCTTCGTGAAGGTGTGGTGCTGCCATCCGCGGCTCATCCCCATCGAGAAGGTTATTTTCATCCCTGATCAATGGGCGCAAGGGGTATTGAGGGACGATCGACTCCTAGGCGTCAGGTACCTCCTGCGTGCTCGATTGGTGGCATATCAGGATTGGACCACACCGTCAGGTTCCCCTGGTGGCAACGATGGTGCTCCTGATGGGGCGGTCATGGTGGCGATGATGTTGGACCAGCTAACGACGCTGGCCTGGCTGATGAAGGTGCTGAGCTTGGAGATGGGGTGATGGATGATTCCCCACCTGCTTTCTGGTGGTCGGCACAATAGCAGTGATGGCACAACTAGCGAAGATCGTGGGGGCCCCCGAGAGGCTGCCATGCGGTTCGGGTTGGGTCCTTCGAGTGCCCGGTTCTGGATGCTGTCCTTGCGGCCTCCCCTTATCGGTGCAGGCTGCGTCCTTCGAGTGCACGACGGCACATGCTACCTGCGCGGCCTACCCCAAGTCACCCTCGACTGTGCAACAACCTAGGGGTGATGCTCTGTCTTCTTGTTCAGTTATCTCTCCTTCAATGTTTGTCTCTCGGGCCTCACCGCGGAGTGGAGTTGTTGGTCGCTTCTTAAGCATGGCATTGCTTTTACTACAAGTTGGGAAGAGTGTGCAAACTCCGCTGCCAGCGAAGCACGCTGATTGGTAGCCATCGATTGCCTTGGATGAGCTCTGATCTCATGCCAAGCCTGCTGCTCTAGATGCTGGGGGCGCAGCACCTCCAGGGTCTGACTGCTAGTCAGGTCTTGTGGATGCGGAACTCCTTTGCAACCCATGCTTAACTGTTGGCAGCAAGGCTATCGTCTCCTCCCCTGTGAGGGTGATCCACTATGAGCCTGATGCCCCGGTTATGTTGGAGGTGGTGCCTGTTGAACTATCAGCGGATGGTGGGAAGCCTGTGGTCACTCCCCCAACAATTGATGATGATGGCAGCGACAACTCCGTGTAGGATGAAATTGAAGCTATGGTTTGTATCCCCTTGCAGACGCTGGTGCTTCGTTCGCGTCCACATCTGCACCGCGCCGGGACCCCTGCTTCCACACAGTCGCTCAAGAGGAGCCAAAGCATCGCTGCTAAACCCGGCACGACCAACGCCACGTGATAGGCCCACAACCTGTTGTTGAAGAAGCTTGGGAAAACAGTTGATGAAAATGCACCAGATGCTGAGGTGGAGCGCAAGTTCAAGGCCGCGTTCGGTGGGAAGCTGTTGAAGGGAAAGAAGAAAATAATACAGATTGTGCTCAACGGGGGACTCGACCTGTCGTCCCTGGAACTAGACTTCACTGGCCTAGAGGGCGATACCGCTTGAGGGCTGTCCACCCCTGAAGTTGGTGCCTATCAGTTTCCTAATGTCTACAAACCAATGCCTTTTCGTGTGGAATGTGCGTGGTCTTAATGATCGTGCATGTCGTAATGTTGTCCATGAATTCCTTCTGTCCCATGGGCCTTCCTTAATCTGTCTTCAAGAGATGAAGATCTCCTACTTTTGTAACTCTTTCGCAAATGAAACTCTAGGATCACCTTTTGATTATGCTTGTGTGCCTTCCACTACAAGAAGATGTGACAACTCCGTTTAGGATGAAATTGAAGCTGCGGTCTGTATCCCCTTGCAGACGCCGGTTCTTTGTTCGTGTCCACATTTGCACCACGTCGGGACCCCTGCTTCCACACAGTCGCTCAAGAGGAGCCAACACATCGCTGCTAAACCACGCACGGCCAAAGCCACGTGATAGGCCCACAACCTGTTGTTGAAGAAGCTTGGGAAAACAGTTGATGAAAATGCACCAGATGCTGAGGTGGAGCGCAAGTTCAAGGCCGCGTTCGGTGGGAAGCTGTTGAAGGGAAAGAAGAAAATAATACAGATTGTGCTCAACGGGGGACTCGACCTGTCGTCCCTGGAACTAGACTTCACTGGCCTAGAGGGCGATACCGCTTGAGGGCTGTCCACCCCTGAAGTTGGTGCCTATCAGTTTCCTAATGTCTACAAACCAATGCCTTTTCGTGTGGAATGTGCGTGGTCTTAATGATCGTGCATGTCGTAATGTTGTCCATGAATTCCTTCTGTCCCATGGGCCTTCCTTAATCTGTCTTCAAGAGATGAAGATCTCCTACTTTTGTAACTCTTTCGCAAATGAAACTCTAGGATCACCTTTTGATTATGCTTGTGTGCCTTCCACTACAAGAAGATGTGACAACTCCGTTTAGGATGAAATTGAAGCTGCGGTCTGTATCCCCTTGCAGACGCCGGTTCTTTGTTCGTGTCCACATTTGCACCACGTCGGGACCCCTGCTTCCACACAGTCGCTCAAGAGGAGCCAACACATCGCTGCTAAACCACGCACGGCCAAAGCCACGTGATAGGCCCACAACCTGTTGTTGAAGAAGCTTGGGAAAACAGTTGATGAAAATGCACCAGATGCTGAGGTGGAGCGCAAGTTCAAGGCCGCGTTCGGCGGGAAGCTGTCGGAGGGAAAGAAGAAAATAATGCAGATTGTGCTCAACGGGGGACTTGACCTGTCGTCCCTGGACTTGGACTTCACTGGCCTGGAGGGCGATACCGCTTGAGGGCTGTCCACCCCTGAAGTTTGTGCCTATCAGTTTCCCAATGTCTACAAACCAATGCCTTTTCGTGTGGAATGTGCATGGTATTAATGATCGTGCACGTCACAATGTTGTCCGTGAATTCCTTCTGTTCCATGGGCCTTCCTTAGTCTGTCTTCAAGAGACGAAGATCTCCAACTTTTGTAACTCTCTCACAAATGAAACTCTAGGATCACCTTTTGATTATGCTTGTGTGCCTTCCACTACAAGAAGATGCAACAACTCCGTGTAGGATGAAATTGAAGCTGCGGTCTGTATCCCCTTGCAGACGCCGGTGCTTTGTTCGCGTCCACATCTACACCGCGCCGGGACCCCTGCTTCCACACAGTCGCTCAAGAGGAGCCAACGCATCACTGCATGGCCAACGCCATGTGATAGGCCCACAACCTGTTGTTGAAGAAGCTTGGGAAAACAATTGATGAAAATGCACCAGATGCTAAGGTGGAGCGCAAGTTCAAGGCCGCGTTCGGCGGGAAGCTGTCGGAGGGAAAGAAGAAAATAATGCAGATTGTGCTCAACGGGGGACTTGACCTGTCGTCCCTGGACCTAGACTTCACTGGCCTGGAGGGCGATACCGCTTGAGGGCTGTCCACCCCTGAAGTTGGTGCCTATCAGTTTCCCAATGTCTACAAACCAATGCCTTTTCGTGTGGAATGTGCATGGTCTTAATGATCGTGCACGTCACAATGTTGTCCGTGAATTCCTTCTGTCCCATGGGCCTTCCTTAGTCTGTCTTCAAGAGACGAGGATCTCCAACTTTTGTAACTCTCTCACAAATGAAACTCTAGGATCAGATTTTGATTATGCTTGTGTGCCTTCCACTACAAGAAGATGCGACAACTCTGTGTAGGATGAAATTGAAGCTATGGTCTGTATCCCCTTGTAGACGCCGGTGCTTTGTTCGCGTCCACATCTGCACCGCGCCGGGACCCCTGCTTTCACACAGTCGCTCAAGAGGAGCCAACGCATCGCTGCATGGCCAACGCCATGTGATAGGCCCACAACCTGTTGTTGAAGAAGCTTGGGAAAACAGTTGATGAAAATGCACCAGATGCTGAGGTGGAGCGCAAGTTCAAGGCCGCGTTCGGTGGGAAGCTGTCAGAGGGAAAGAAGAAAATAATGCAGATTGTGCTCAACGGGGGACTCGACCTGTCGTCCCTGGACCTAGACTTCACTGGCCTGGAGGGCGATACCGCTTGAGGGCTGGCCTAGAGAGCACTACTAGACTCCCCTCATCGAGATGCATCATCGGGATAGCTCATCATAAAAAATTTTGACATTTTGGCTAGCGGCAGCAGATGGGGTGGCTTCAGCGGCGCTGTAAGTTCGTACAGCGGCATCTCCGACAAGGAGTCCAACGGCGCACACACGAGGTAGATTTGGGAGACCTGCGCACAGCGAGGAGGCGACGCTGCTTACCTTGTTCTCCGCGCCAGAGAGCACGAGGGCGGCGAGAGGGGTGACGCGAGATGAGTGGGGCTGACCGGAGGGAAATCAGTCTTAGTTCGTTAACAAGATTAATTTATCTTTTTAATCTCTAATTAAAACATGTAACTAGTCTTTCTTCCACATAATAACTCCAAATGTGATACTTTTTTTTCTAAAGTTTTCTAAAATCATGATCTATCAAATTAATGCATTTATTTTGGTCATATTTATATGTGGCAAAGTTTGAACAATTCAAAAATTGAATTCCACATGTGAACTTTGGTTTTTAGGGATTTTGAGGTCCATGTGCTTGCCAATGTTGTATTGGTCTCAAAATTTTTCTCAACCTTGAAAATGCCTTGTATGAATAAACCGTCAACTTTGAGATTTTTCTGAATTGGTTTGGTATTTTTTTAGTTTAATTGAATTTCTACGCGACTTCACCAAGTAATTATACGTTGAACTAGACCCACCCCAAAAAGATATGGAATGGGGCCAAAGTTTGCCAAATGATCTCTTGTGCATTAGGAGACAAATCTTTGTGGAGGTCAATGAAAAATTCTAGTGTTTTCAATCTATAATTCACTGTATTTTGTCTCACACAATACGAAGAAAAATCTAATAATAAAAATAATTATCAAAAATCCTAAGATCTTGTGTGAAACCATATTTTGTGTGTAAATTACTATAAAAAAATTCAAGTCATTTCGACATAGGCGTAGTATACTTGTTTCACAAAAGTATACGAAACCTTTCATCGAACCATGACTATACACTTAGGTTCTCTGGGATTCTGAGGTCCATGTGCTTTCCGGTGTCGTATTGGTCTCAAACTTTTCTCGAGCTTCCAAATGCCCTATGTTAAGCAATCACCAAGTTTCATATTTTTCTAAGTTGGTTTGGTACTTTTCTAAGTTTAATTGAATTTTCGCGGTACTTCACAAAGTAATTATACGTTGAACTGAGTCAATCCCAAAAAGATCTGAAATGGTGTCAAACTTTACCAAATGGTCTCTTGTCTCTTAGGAGACAAATCTTTGAGGAGGTCAATGCAAAATTATATTGTTTTCAGTGCATAATTCATCATATTTTGTCTCACGCGGTACAAACAAAAATATAATACTAATAATTTTCAGAAAAACCTAAAATTTTGTGTGGAACCATATTTTAGGTGTAGATGACCGCCAAAAAAATTTCAAGCTATTTTGACATAGGCAACTCGCATTATTCATTATTGTCAAGAAAAAGTAGTAATTTTGAAACCCTAAATGATATCAGATGAAAAAGTCATCAACAATCAATTTGTAAAGTTCATCGAGATCTACAAAATTTATTTTGGTCATTCGTTCATCCGACGAAGTGATAGTTACATTATTCTCAAAATTATTTACTATCATAAAAAAGAAAAAAAATAATAACTTGGGCCAATACTCAGCCTAGCTGCAGCCAGAGTTGCCATCAGCCGTTCATCTCTAGATCCAACGATTGAGTTTCATCTCTAGAGAAACCAGGGAATAGACAGCTCCTCCTCGCTCCTCACCGAGACATGGAGTCACAGCCGCCCCATCACGGGATGGACTCGCACCCACCGGGGAGCTGGCTCTGGAGGATGCCCCTCGTCGCGGAAACCTCCCTCGCCGTGTGAGGCGTTGGCGTGGCGGGGATCTGGCCGCCGTCTTGCACGTTCCTTCCTCAACTTGGCAGCGTAGCCTCGCCGTGCGGCGATCCAGATCCAGGTACGTCTTCTTCCACCGCCGCAGTTTCACCTCCAAGCCCGCTCCTCCCGTGGCAATCCTTCGCTCACGTCGTCCCCTCTAGGCGAGACTAGGGCGGCCACGGCCACCGCCGAAACACTTTCCGACCTGTGCCCAGCCTGCCGCCACACTCTCTCCATCTTCCGTGCAGCAACAGCGGCTGCGGTTTTACTCTATCTGTTGCGGATTTCTTTGGATTGCTGATCTCTCTACAATTTCCCATTGGATCGGAGAGTCCGAGTGATCTGCGTGGATCGGGGAGACTCAGATCAGCGCCGCTCCTTTTCCACGGTTCTGATGGCGTCGCTGCTGGCTGTTGCCCTGTGCAGGTTGTTGAGCTTGGGTCTGGTGAAGGAAGGCGTCGACATGGAGAAGGGAACCCTGGAGATCGGCATGGGTGAGTCACGAGCGACGAGATCCAAGCTCACGCGCAGTATGCCTTAGACTGTTTTAGTATTGTGCTTTCAGCTGTTGATGCGTTGCTTAGTCATACCGATGCATCACTGGTACGAGCATCACAGCACGGATATGTAGAGATGATTTGCCCTTTTATGGAGATAAACATTTTGCTTATAAATGATCCTGAGCTATGAGACAATATACTGGTACAAATGCATTGAAATTTATAAATGTGTGCTATCCCTAGTTAGTAATTTACTCGTCTACCTGTGCAGAGTACTGCATATCTTGGCCATAGGATTACAGAGGCTACATGTACTAGTTAGTAATTTACTTGTCTATCTGTGCAGAGTACAGGACTGTATCGGGCTCTGGTTATCTTGGATAAAGTAAACGTGTGTGCACAGATCAATTTTCAACACAATTGACGAAGCAAAAACTGATTTCTAGCATGTTAGATAGGTACAGAGATCACTTATTTGAACGTGATTTTTTAGCCTTGCCTGAAAGAGTGTATTGACCAAAATTTCTCATGCATATCTATTCTGATGCTATGCTTGTCAGTGGCTAACCTCTAAGGCTTGTAATTCTTCTATTCTGTAGAGCAGTATTATGTATCAGGTGCCATGCTCTGGCTGCAAGTAAACTAGGACCCTTAGTTAACATGTTTTGTTGGTAGTTACTGAAACTTCTCTAGCTTCCTCACAATTTTTAGAATGTGTTCGTGGACTTGCTTTCTTTTACTTTGGAATTGTCTACCATTGTTCATGGGTCTGCTTACAATGTTAGTACAAATATAAGTTATTAATTCACTGACTTGTTGTTTTTTTATATATATTACAGATAAGTTAATCGGTTAAGGCTAACAAGTTCCAGAACTGCATCTTTATCCAAAGGTACTGCATCTTTATCCAGACATGTATGTGCCTTAATCATGTCTTCCTAACAATTCCGTGTGATGCACATGCATATATGATGTCATTGGATATTTGTTTGAAATTGCTACTAGAATGCAAGTGTTTGCCTGCAACCAGCTCAAAGTTTATTGCAGGCTAGACCTTAAAGTTTTTATCAATGTTGCTGGAACTAGCTCAAAGGTTATTGCAAGCTAGACCTTAAAGTTTGAACAATGTTGTTGAAATTCACTGAATTATATTGGCTTATTATTTGACTGAACATTACCAGTGAGGTTAGTAGTGCACTAATGTGTCCTTGCAGCCACTTTGTATTCTAGAGTAGTAACAACCACCATTAGTGCTCTATTCTAGAAACAACCACTCTGTGTTTCCTTTCTAATTACATAATGATAGTTAAAATGGACCATTTGTATATATTAATTGTAATGAAAACAATTTATTCTTAGCCCTATTTAAGTTTATTGCCAACTACTTATTTTCTTGTGTTGTTTTATTTAGTTGAAAGTTGCAGCAACTAAGGAGGGCAGTATGGGACATGGGAGCTAATGTACTCCTAGAACTACAGTCTATTTCTTGTCAGAGACTATATGAACTTATTTACATATGTAAAGCACAAACTTGTGTAATGTATTTGAACCTTTGCACTATGTAATGTATCATATGATTTGAGTTGTATGTGAATGATGGTGCGGCTTTTATATCACTGAATGAATATATAATGCATGATGACTTCTTAACCATGGTTAGCTACCTATACATGACGACTTCTTATCGTCATAATAGCGAGCATTAACCAGGGTACGTACTCAGCATTTGTGATGGTTCGTACATTATGTGACGCGTTGACCGGACAATATGTGACATCTATGGTCGTCATAAAAGATAACATAATATGACAACAGTGAATCAACCGTCACAAAATGTCTCGACATAATGTGATAGTTTTTTTTGTCGTCACAAAACTTTTTGTGACGCTCATTATATGACGACACCCGTGATGGCAATAAAGTTATCACAAAGGTTTTTTATGACGGTTTTGGCACTTTACATGACGAAATGTTGTTGTCATACAAAGCACAAATTCTTGTAGTGAATTCGGTGGGGGCTTTGGCGGGATTCTGTTTGGATGGAGACGCGATCTCTGGGAGGTGGTGGATATTGTGGCTGACTGGTTCTCCATATTGGCTACCATATCTACTGATGGCGTCATTGGGGGAGCCTGGAGAATATCAGTGGCCTACGGCCCCCAACAGGATGATGACAAGATTCAGTTCCTGGAGGAGCTCGAGCTGTATCAAGGCCGATCACAGCTACCATGGCTAACATGTGGTGACTTCAACATGATTTATCGAGCATGTGACAAAAACAATCACAGACTGGATATACGATGCATGAGGAGATTCAGATCATACATGAACAGGACGCAGTTGGAAGAAATCCACATACTCGGAAGACTTTACTCATGGTCTAGTGAGAGGGACAATCCGACCTTGGAGCTACTGGGCCGGGTGTTCGGGTTGACTGTTTGGTTGATGCTGTTCCCACACCATGCCCTACGGCCTCTATCTATGGATTGCTCACACCATTTTCCCTTGCTGCTGCAACTCAATGCCTTCGGTGGTGCAAGAAGGAGGTTTCACTTTAAACACTTCTAGACGAAGGTGCCTGGCTTCATCGATGTGGGCTAACGCCTGGGCGATCGACACTGGGCAGGCGGACCCGTTCAAGACAATTGATGTCAAGCTTAGGAACGTGGCCAGGGAGCTTACCAGATGGAGCTGTACAAATGTGGGCAGCATTCGATTGCAGCTTGCACTGTCCAGGGAGGCTATTCTGTGCTTTGACGTGGAGCAGGAACGTCGACAATTGCAACCATGGGAGGCTGAGCTCAGGCGTTCACTCAAATTGAAGGTGCTTGGTCTAGCATCTTTATCCCGGTCCTTGGCCAGGCAACGCTCATGACAGTTATTTCTCAAGGCGAGTGATGCCAACACACATTTTTATCATCTCATGGCTTGTCATCACAAACGGCGAGGAAGAATAGAGTTGTTGCAGGTCCAGGGGGTGCAGCTGGTGCAGGATGAACTGATGAGTGAGGCTCTGTTTGACTTCTTTAACAACATCCTGGGCATGGATTTTGTGCGTACGAGGAGGTTGGACCTTGCAGCTATTGGGCTTCCTGCCACTGACTTAGCTGAGTTGGAAAGGCTATTCACGGAGGATGAGGTCAGGAAGACTATCAGTGAACTACCAAACGACAAAGCGCCTGGACCAGATGGGTTCACTGGGTTGTTTTATAAGGTGACTTGGGAGATTACAAAAGGGGACATCATGAACATGATGAATGCATTTTGGGCCCAGGATTCTAGGAGTTTGAGTCATCTGAATGGCGCATACATGATCTTGCTCTGGAAAAAGGATAACCCAATGGCCATTGGTGACTATCAGGCTATCAGCTTGGTTTACAGTTTCACGAAGTTGATTACAAATTGCATGGAAACACGTCTGGCTACGATGCTTGATCAGTTGGTGCTGTGCAATCAGAGTGCTTTTATTCGAGGAAGATGCATACATGATAATTTTCGTAATGTACAGCTCACTTGTAAGGCTATTCACAATAAGAAGACCTCATGTGTGCTGCTGAAAATTGACATTGCCAAGGCCTTTGACACCATGGCCTGGACTTTTCTTCTGGAAGTGTTGCAACATATGGGTTTTGGTCGCCGTTTGAGGAATTGGATTTCGGTCCTGCTCTCAACCGCCAACACCAAGATCCTGCTCAATGGAAAACTGGGTAGACAGATTTGCCATGCAAGAGGCTTGAGACAGGGCGACCCTCTTTTGCCGATGTTGTTTGTGATTGTTATGGAGGTACTTAACCACTTCCTTCACTGGCTAGAAATACGAGGATCGCTAGCACCCGTCGTGGGACTAGAGGGACCGCGAGTGAGTCTATATGCAGATGATCTTGTACTCTTTGTTACCCCACAGCTTCAGGATCTGCAGGCGGTAAAGGCGGCACTAAACATCTTTGGCATGACACTCATTGATAAGATAGCTTCTAGGATATCGGGCTGGAAAGGAAACATGTTGAACACAGCAGGAAGGGCTGCCTTGGTCAAGGCTACTATGTCAGTAGTTCCTATACACATGTCCATTGCTTTGTGTTTGTCCCAATGGGCTATCGGCACCATCGATAAGCTGAGGAGGGCCTTCCTTTGGACAGGGGGCAGACAGGATCATTGGTGGCAAATGCAAGGTCGCTTGGCCTACTGTGTGCTTACCGAAAGAGCTTGGGGGTCTAGGGATTTCTGACCTCAAGTGTGTCGGGATTGCTTTGAGGGCCAGATGGGTCTGGAAGGAACGTCTTTGGGGCAGTCATCCAAGGACAAATGAGCATGCAGTGTTGGAGCTACACACATTTGGAAGACATCGGCTCCCCCAAGAATCAAATTCTTCTATTGGCTTGTCATGCACGACCGTTGTTGGACGGCGGACCGAAGATGGAGACATGGCCTTCAAGACTCAAACGTTTGCATCTTCTGTGATCAAGGGCTAGAGACCATTGATCATATATTGTTGTCATGCTCATACAGCAAGGAGGTCTGGTACGCTTGTCTTGCCTTGTTGCAGCTATCATCCTTCGTTACTATCCGTGATGAGCCGGTGCTTCAGTGGTGGCTGCGTGAGCGCAAGAATATTCCGAAGGAGCTTCGTAAAGGTTTTGATTTGCTGTTCTTCCTCATCGGATGGATGCTTTGGAAGGAGCGCAATGCTTGAACTTTTGACAACCGGGTGGCCAGCCCGCAACAGCTGGTGATCGTCATTCGGGATGAGGGCATGGCCTGGTGCTCGCCCGGTTACAAGCACCTGTCGGCTTTGTTGAGCTCTAGGCTGCACTAAGCTAGTGCCTTTGTACTTTCAGTAGCCAATTTGTTCCAACATAATACATCTTTCTGTTGGTGAAGGGGTGGGATGCGGTAACCTTGGTTAGCGTCCCCGTTGTGTTTGTAATTTTTTTTTTAAAAAAAAACTCATGTCTGTTTAATGCAATATGCGTCTAAGCGTGTTCTAGAAAAAAACTCAGAGAAACCATCATGTTAGAGAGATGTACCATTTTGATCAAAATGAGTTCAGAGCTCAACCAAAGAAGAAAACCGTAAAACAACTTTAGCGTGTAAACTATGATGTCTGCAAGGATAAAAGTTCATATTTGAATTCAATGCCGATTACATTGCTGAAAAAGAAAACTGACTGTTGATTGTAAACCGAGTGGGCATCTCGGTTTCATTTTTTGCAGCAAATCTTTCTTAATTTTGGGCAGTCTTACCTTCTTTTGTTCAGATTTGCCCCTCCCCCCTCCACCCGAAATCTGATCTGATGGTGAGGAAGTGTCTAGGTAAAAAAAAGATAAGACACGGAGCTGATTTTGGTGGATCTGGAGCACTTGGAGCTGTTTTAGAACAAGCCCATAATGTTGGGTACTGTCAACGCTACTAATTATTTGGTAATAGTTAGGAGCTAGTGATAGAAGTTTATCACCTTGTCGTTGGTCTGCAGATGGGATACGGAGGCCCATTCCATTGGTGTGTATTTGAACGTATAGTCAAAGCAATGTACATAGAAAAAACAAAACTTCCTGTAACTCATCTGCCAAACGATCGGCAGCAACAAAAACATTCACATTGTTCGGGGGATAGAACTAGTAATCCAACGCTGCCAAAGTATGTGCAACCTTATTACATTCTCTTTTTTTTTTAAAAAAAAAATAAAGAAACAAAAGAGGAAAATTTTGAATCTACTAGCGAATGAGATACAATTAATTACTTCTGTTCTAAATTGTGTAAGTCTTTCTTGCTTACAAGTTGCCAAAAGAAACGGTATAATAAAGCTTCAGTGTAAATTTGATGCATGTCCTGAGGCAGCACAATTCTTTAAGTGTGTTCTAATAACTTTTTTTTTTGCTAATATGCAATCTTCCGATAAATAGTATAGCAAAACTGAAGAGCATATATGAATATGACTTATAACTATATATATAGTAAATAAATATAGCAAAACCGAAGAATATATGATTGGATGGCTCGCCGCCGTCCGCGCCGTTATCGGAGTTAGGCGTCCATGATGCTATGTCGTCACACTAGACTCCGTCCAACTCGTTGCCGCCATCACCGCTGTCGCCGCCATAGGTGCGAGCAAGCCAGACCCAGAATCCCACGAGACAGATGATGAACGCGTGGGCGACGCCATTGCAGGCCGCCAGGACGCGGGGGTCCCCGACATATGGAGGGTAAGGACGGTGATCACCATCCCGCCGATGACGATCAGCCGACGCCCAACATCCAAATTTTGTAGATCTTCTCGACGATGGCCACCGGCGTGCGCGGCAGGAAGAGACAGGCGTAGTCACAAACCATCAAGAGAAGCGACAAGTAGGCAGGCAACGAGATAAGTAACGCCAGCAGCCAGGGGTTGTTGCTGAAGGGGGCAGGAGATATTTCTGATTTGTAGGCGTAGTATGCGAAAGTCAAGAAATAGATGAGGCACAATATCTGGGTGAAGACAGCCCCCGTCCACCTCATGCAACGAGATACGTGTGTCAGCGACTCCCCGAGGGTCAGCGGCGGTGACGTCGACTCGCCGACGGGTAGCGACGGCGTCGTCGGCGTCGCCATGGGTCGATGCTCTTGCAGCTACAGAATTGTTATATAGCTGATGAAGAGACAAGTTACTGAGCCGAGCCAAGTTAGTTTGGACTGGAATTCTACCTTGAAGAGATGGGAATATACATGTCATATATGGAAACAAAGGACGTGCTTGATGCTGCTTGAATCAAATTAAGATGGCAAGACATCCCGTGTTCATCCTGAAACAAATACATTCAAGTTGTCTTAAGTTAAAATTGTTCTAAATCTTGACCAATTTTATAGAAAATAATAACATTTTACGTTGTCGTACAAGTTTTCTTAGATACACTATCAAATGTATATTTATGATTTACCTATTTGATGCGATAGTTACTATTGTATATACTCTACTAGTACAGTGTATGTGCGTGCTATGGTTTTATTTAAGGGATGTACTTAGAAACAACCAAATATCAATCAATAAATTATCCATGCTAACGCTACATTAACATTTAGGACAACGTAAATTAAATGACCATAAGAATCAGCGCTTCAATAATTTTGAAAAAAACAAAGACAATATATCAACTAAAACAAAACTCATGCTCAAAGATAAAGAGATAAATTACGGATGCTTGAATTGTCATCCATTATCTACCGGCATGCCTACAAAATATGCTGAATAAACAATCAAACAAAGATATAAAATATATTAATGTCATTTCACAAGTACATAATGACATTTCAGGAGAATTTTTTCAGGGCAAACTTCAAGCAATATCACAAGGGAAACTGTCTTCTCAGGAACCACAAAATCAAGTTTTCTCCACCTTATAACATAGGATTTTGAATTCGCTTGGCAAAGAAAAGCATCAACTCTACACGTGTCCTGCCATATAGGCCTTTCCAATTCAATTCCCTTCTCGGCTCCATCTGGTTCTTTCCAGTTCAAGGCCCTGCCTGGCTCCTCAAGCAAATAAAGTAAACAAGAATTATCGAGTCTTTATAATTTGCAAACCTGTTCGAAACACCGCAACCACACCCAAACCAGGGCGCCCCGATGGACAAGCGTGAGTGATCCCGACGCTTTAATTAAACAAAAAAAAAACGTCTTGCAACGTCTCCCCCTCCTCCTTTCTTCATCGCTGCCCCAATATCAGTGCATTCACCCCCAAATCCTCCAAATAAATTCCTCCACACAATCCCCCAATCCGGTGCTCCTTCTCACAGACATCAATCTCCACCGCAAGAGGAGAGATGACACGGAGTTGATGAGCCATCAAGGTGCTTCACCCACATCACAGCCGACGGTCACCATTGCTCTGCGAAGAAGTCAAAGCAGTGTACATCGACGACGACACACGATGCACACAGTGATATGAACCTGCTAGGGTTTGTGGTCAATCTTTCGATGAGAGGCGTG
>CM041644.1:3261761-3275960 GCA_023333625.1 Bothriochloa decipiens
AAGGATACTTTTCGGTATTTAGGATCGATGCTACAAAAGGATGGTGACATTGATGAAGATGTTAGGTATAGAATTTCAGCCGGTTGGTTGAAATGGCGTCAAGCTTCAGGCGTCCTCTGTGATAGAAGGGTGCCTCAGAAGTTAAAAGGTAAGTTTTATAGGACAACGATTCGTCCGGCGATGTTATACGGTGCTGAATGTTGGCCTACAAAAAGGCGACATATCCAGCAATTGAGTGTAGCAGAGATGCGTATGTTACGATGGTGTTGTGGACACACAAGGAGGGATAGAGTCCGGAACGACGATATTCGGGATAGGATTGGGGTGGCACCAATTGAGGAAAAATTGATTCAACACCGGTTGAGATGGTTTGGCCATGTCCAACGGAGGCCTCCTGAGGCACCGGTGCGTAGTGGGGTTCTAAAGCGGGTCGATAATGTAAAGAGAGGTAGAGGTCGACCTAAACTGACCTGGGACGAGTCGATTAAGAGAGACCTTAAGGAGTGGAATATCCCTAAAGATTTAGCTATGGATAGGAGCGCTTGGAGACTAGCAATTAACGTGCCTGAACCGTAATCTTTTTCTTGTACCATTTATGTGTTCTTTGTTTTCATGCCTCTTTTGGGTTTCATCTCTAGTCTACCCCAACTTGTTTGGGACAAAAGGCTATGTTGTTGTTGTTGTTGTTGTTGTAGTTAGAGCCTAAGATTCAGCATTAGGTAATAGATGCCCCAAAACAGCCTTTTGATGTATATGTTATACCCCTTCAAGTCAGAAGAGTTGAATCCATAGTGACCATGTAGCTCATGCTGGTAGCTTGGAGGTCTAGGAAGCTGCAGTGTTGTCGCTTTGTCGATTTGTTGTTTTCTCTTTCGATTTATCGCTTTCTCTGGTGCTTTTACTCTTTTCTTTTATTATAAGTATAGGCAGCTCTCTTTCCCACTTTGTTTATAAAATTAACTAGTAATGACGCTGTTTGATCGTTCTGGACTTCCTGAATTGCATTTAATTGTTGCCAATGCAATTACGACTGATCCTCTCAAGGGAAGAACAAACCTGGTAACTGTGTATTGGTATTATAATATAAACAAACCTATTAAATCTTAATTTGCTTTTTTCATTAATGTATCTATGTGTCTGGTCACATAGTTTGAGTTTCTCATAATTGTCTATGACTGTTACAATGAAACGGCCAAATGAGATGGATCCTCATGCGGGAATCGTATCTTGTATTCATCAATTTTTGGAGTTATATGATCGTTCTCACATCTAGTGGTCTGGCATAACTTTGTACGAGTGTAATTCAGGAGAGCTACAATGGAGTAGTTATTCTTGTTGTAATGCGCATATCAAGTTTGCAGTTTTAAATCTCAAAAGACATTAGTGTGCTCAGGCATTTGATTGGATATAATTCTTATGCTTATACCCGAGAAAGCAGCACTTACTGATGAACTTGTGTCTACTACAGTTATTCCTGCTCTCTTTCAGAATTCATTGCATCAACCAAAGCAAGATCCTGTTGTAACCTTGGATCATATATTTGGAACGGAACCAATGAAGATTACAAGCCCCCCTACAGATTCCGAAATTGCTCTTGCACTTAGAGTCTTGGAAGGTTGTTGCCTTTTATATAGCCGATGCACAGCTCTGGCCCACAAATACAAGGCTGTGAAGGTAATCGCAATCCTTTTGTGATAAATTATTGCCTATTACTTCTGGGTTTCAATGAGATGAGACCACTGCAAGAAGTTCTGTTCTTTGTGGCAAATAATCCAGTAGCTCCTATTCAACTATGAAGGCAGTTTTTTTTTTTTTTTCGAGCATAAATCTTTACTGGATATCATCCTCATATGTAGTTTTGGACCCATTGTTTGTTAGGTTGACCAGTTGTTAACTTAACTTCGTGCAGGTACTCTTGAATATATTAGCTAGCCGAGGTCCAACTGAGCAAGGAGTTTGCTTGGACACACTGATATCGCTGATGTTGGACTCACCCTCTAATCAGATGGTATGGTTTACTTCTTTGCCTAAATGTTAACTTTCCAGTCTTGTATATGCGGAACTTGATCTTTTGTACCAACTTAAGATGAGTATACTGGTGCTGAATGTAGGACAGCTTTTCCAAAATAATTTAGTAAATATCTCTAATATGATTGAAATGCGTTGACTTTGGGTGTTGCTGTTGTTTAGTAGATTGGTTGATTTTCTTTCAAAGCAGGTTTTGCATGGGCGGAGACTTATGAAAAAATAAGAAAAGAATCATAAAACTCTTCATAGGTTGTTTTATATGACTTCTGTGATTCAGCTTATCTATATTGTATATGACTACTTCTCTAGGATTTCGAGGAATACAGTGGACTTGAAAAGGTTGCTGAACTTTTAAAGGATGTGCAAATGGAAAAGCATATAAGGCAAGTATTGTTCCTTTAGATCTTTTTTCTTGTTGTCTCAATACCTAGCTTCATAGTTTGAATGTAACTTATTTTCACTGTGCATATAAACAATATATCATCTTTGTGGATCAATCTATCTGTATCTTATCAGTCGTGTGAACTGAAGAAACATAAACAAGTGAAATGATCAAATGGAAAAGGAGCCACTTAAACTATTCTGTTGGTCGCTTGACAAAGGTTCCCACTTGACAAAGCTTTATATACCTCAGTAAAAAAATTGCTTGTTGTGAAGATATATTTGTGTATGAAAACTTGAGGCTCTGTTTGACATCGTGATGGCTTCTCCTTACCACCTATCAATTGATGCTTCAATGCAGATTGAAATGCGGGGAGTTCCTTTTGTTGCTCATTGGACATGTTTATGTGAAGGAAAACTCTCCCATACATGAACAAATGAAAAATCTGTTTGGTGAGCAGTGTGCATCACTTATATGGGCAGCTAGCCGGTTTGGCTCCACCTTGGATGCAGAGCAAAGGCAGACGACCTTGCAAATACAAGCAATGAGAGTTGTGGAATCCTTGGAACCATACTAGGACTGGTGCCTTCATTTGTGTAACTTATGGGTGATGATGATTTGATGCCTCTAATCTGAGCTGCATGCTCCATTTTGTTCATGCAAGCTTTGTTGTCATTCTCTTATGTGTAAAGTCATTCTTATGCTACTCTTTTTTAGTAAGCTTTGTTGAAAGGATTGTATTAGTTCCATTTGAGAACAATGCACTAGGGAGACACTAGGAAAGCCTTAAAATATCCATTTTGTTGTGGTCGATATGAACTGTTGTACCTGTGATTCAAATAAAGGTGGTAAATCCAAAGTGCTAGTGAATGTTATTGATCCCTTTCCTGATTAGACGGAATAAAATTTAGTTCTTGTGCTCTATTCAGTACACTGGCATTGGCACGCACTGCATTCTTACATTTCGAAATGGTAGGGCTTGAAGGGAAATGTATACACCCTGGAACCTTGATCCTGATGCTATCTTGAAACTTTTTTGTGTAATGACGAGTATGTAAAACATGAAAGAGTACATATTTTTATAATTTGGTTTCAAAAGAAGACTTATCATGTAGCAGAATTTAGGGAGAACTTACATTAACATCATGGCCCCGTTTGCTCGATATCCTAGACTAGAAAGTACGGAGTACATCTTTATGTGCGCACACCAATGCTTTCAACCTACAGTCCGTATTATTATTTTTTTAAAAAAAAAAACTAGAGTCCGTGTGCTTCAAGCCTTCAACCAACATCCTCCAGTTATGAATAGGCATTTTTACATTTTTAGAAAAAGTTCTATTTTATGGACTACGACTAGGCATTTTCCATTTTAGAAAGAGTTTTATTTTATTCTTATCTAATAAGGTGACATATCAACCAATCAACCAAAAAACGATAACACTATATAGAAATTATTAGAAAAAAGAGTTTTATATAGATAAAACCTAATGTCCAGCATTACCAATGTATTGAAAACTTAATGTATATAAGACCTCAATTATGATTAAAAAAGAGCGGTATTTGGATATCATGATGACAGTGAATATTATCTTTCCTTAGTGAAAATCATTAAATGGTAGGTTTTAGATAGATAGTAGGATTCTAGAATCCAAGTTTTTAGATTTCTTTCTTATTTTTCTTTATGAGTTCTTAAATTTCTTAGGAGATCTATACAGGATCTTCGATACTATTAGGGATACTGATTTTTTTTTATGCAAGGTGTTTTATTACTCGTTCAGGCCAGCCAAATCGCTGATTTTTTATTTATTTTCTGTTTCTTTAATGTATATATACGTTGGATGTAGGATGTGTTGCTGACAAGTGGGCCCTGCTTAATCATCCTAATGATATTTGTCCCTCTTCCGTTCTCTTCCACCGCGAGTGTCGAACTCCGACAGAAAAAAAAACGGACGCACAGAGCGCCGGCCCCTCCCTCCCTCACTCCGCCGCCGGGCTCCGATCTCTCCGCCGCTCCAAGCCCGCCGGCCCCCACCTTACTACCTAAACCAACAATACGTATAAATCGCCGGCACCGCAACTCCTTTCCGAATTTCGACCCGACGTCCATAGCGCCCCGGCCGCCGCCGCTTGCTTCCAACTCGATCTTCGCAGCTCCGACCCGACCGCCGCGTCCCAGCTCAGGTGGAGGTCTCCTAACGCCGCCGCGTCCGCCATCGCAGCTGCCGGGGTCGGTGGTTGCCCCGAGCACCGTGGCACCTCACGGAACCTTGCAGGTATATCAGTGCTTCAGGAGGTCATGTGGTGTGCTGCTGAACCCGGGCAGATGTATAGCCAAGTTGATCCGTGGGAGCCCTTAACAGTAGAGGTAGCTGGCGTGTGGGATCAGAGGACCTGTCACCGATTGTAGCATGCTGTTTTAGTGCTAAAATAGCAAAGACAGCCGAGATAGTTTACTACTGACTACTATGTAGCTAGTTCAAGTCTCGCCTTATAAAGTGTTTAAGAGCTAACAACTTATTTTAAAGAAATCCATTAGTAGATTGGTAGAAATTAGGCATTTACTGAGTTTGTGTGGAAATATAAGGAAATGACCTATCTTTTCAATAGAAGCAAGATGGAAAAAGTCCAGTCTTGATAGGCAGTATAAGTACTAGTAGACCTAAAATCATATCCTTCAAAGTTCATAAGATTAGAAGTTTCCATGTTGTATTGTTGTTCACACAATCATACCCAAAATGGATTATTGTAATGAAAATTGCTGTAAAGGCACTTGCCACACTTAACTGAATTTTGGCACTAACTCATATTTAAGTTTTGCTATTGTGTCACACAGTGACACAAGTTCATAAAAGTCCAAATATGTTGTTTGTTTCGGTGGTGTTATAGGCTTTATAACCAGCACTTTCCTTTTTCTCACACAGTTAATTCTTTGGTTTTTGTGCAGTTTTGTGGACTTTAGTTGTGAACAAACATGGAGAAATGACACCTGTGATCTCAACTGAAATATGGAGCCAGTCAAAGTTGAGGAGTATAACTTCGATGACCATACTACAAGTGATGTCCGTGTTTGCTTTAAATTGATTGATGAGCAGCCGGAATGGTTTTCCTGCCACTCATCTGTTCTTTCTGAAAACAGCAAGTATTTTTCAGACCGTCTTGGTCAAAATGATATACGTTCTAATAGTTGCATTGAAATTGAGTGCCCAAGAGCTGAGTATGACCATTATGTCAAGATGTTGAAGTTAATGTATCTTCCTGGAGAATCAATTGTAGATTTGTTTGATTCTGTTAAATCAGCTCTTGGTGTTCTACGAGCATCAAATTCGCTCGGATGCGACTTGGTTACCAAAGGATGTATTGCATACATTGAAGCTGCCTCATGGGATGAAAATGAGGAGGAGGAGATTTTAGAAGTAGCTCGGAGCCTTGGCTCAGATGCAGTGTCTTTATTAGCTCGGCTGCATGTCCCTAGTGCAGACGCTGTTAAGAATGTTTTCATCTCTGCCATACGATTTGCTACCTGCATGGAAACACCATTCCCTCCTTTCTTGGATGACCTCAAGACTTCTGCTCAGGAGCAAATTGACTTTATGATCCATGAAGATGATGAAACTGCTTTGGTTACGATGGATGAAGATGTCAGATCTGTGGTGCAGGAAGGTACAACAAAACTGTTATCTGGACTTAGGACTGGACTTGATCTGTTGGCAACAGAGTTTGATCAATCATCTGATCTAGCAGAGAAAGGGATTCTGAGTAGCTTAGCTGACATCGACTGGGTAGCTAATCTGTTGGCCAAGATTGAGATGATGCACGCCTTTGTTTCTGGTTGGTCAGAAATCTCGGGCCATATTCTTTCAGTGGTTCAGGACAAGAAGTATAGCTCAGGCTTGTGGGCTGTCAAAGCAAAGCTTATTGAAGTGACTGGGAAGGCCCTGGATGCTGTTGGCTATGGCACAGTTGTTCTCCCAGCATCATCTAGAGTTCATCTCCTGAAGACATGGCTTCCTTACTTTCAAATGACAAAACGTTTGCTAGATGAAAATAGCAAGGATGAGATATCTCTGCAGATGGATTCAGACATGTGTCAAAATATTGAGAGTGCGATAGTCTCAATGGTGTTAGCGTTACCATCAGATGATCAGGCTGATATCCTGTCAGAGTGGATGAAGAACGCAGAGCAGTTCAGGTATCCTGATCTCACTGAGGCATTTGAAGTGTGGTGTTATCGCACTAAAACAGCAAAGAGAAGGCTTGTGGGAGGACTAAATGGATCTAGCAACCCCACGGCTAGCTTGTAAAGCTACTGTTAATTTGATCTTTTTTGTTGTAGCCTCTGATAAGCTAAACTAGCCGGTTGGTACCAAGTATGTGCCAACTATATTCCCATTGTTGTATGTTGTAAAGCAACTGCTTATGTTTTATAAAACTTTAGTTTTGTTGCAGTGTTCAGTTTTGTTAATATGAAGACTTTCATCTATTACTTGTACTTACTGACATATTTTAGAGTACAGTTCAGGGAGCAACCAGCAACCACTGTTTATCCATTTTCCACTATCTTACCTCAGTTACCTAGTTTAAGAGGTTTTGAACTTATGAAGGTGCATGTGTGCAGCTCCCAGTTCCAATCAGATCTTTTACTCCTGTTCTTACTGGAACTGCTTAAGCATGGACTGACCCTGGAGGACTTCATGAAGTATTAGCCAGGTGCTGTGGACTAACTGTCAGCTTATGTTCAGTAAGGAAAATAGCCTAATATTGTTACATAAGGAAAATAGTGTCATTAATAATTTAAGCCACAGTTAATTTCCTTTCGAGAAGATCTGTTAACATGATGTTACAGACACTGATAGAATCAACAGAAAAGATGAAACGATTGTGATGCCTTGACAGTAGTCTACTCTTGGTGGAGTTTTAGACTCTTGTGCCCTGCTACTCAAATGGAAAATAAATATGATCCCTTTAAAATGTATTCTTTTGATACAGATAACGCCTTGCAAGAAACCAAAATTTGTCATATGGGTGCCATGCCATGCCAAGCACGAGGGAGGTCATTCTTTAGAGGTATTGCACAGGTTAACGAAGTGGTCCATCAGATAGGTTGTGAATTTTAGTTGATAGAGATCATTGTCTTCATTAACTGCTTGATTCAAATAATGGGACTAAATTATGGTCCATCCTAATCCAGCTAGAGCTACAGATCTATTTATTCATTCATACATCATTAGCCATTTCAAACCGAACCATTTGGGATTTGGCACTTCTGTGAAAGGCGGTGCATTATTAAGTTGTCCCGTTATGGTGTAGGAATCTTCTGTGCCTTTCAGCTAATCATCAACAGTTTTCGCAGCCATGATGAGCCCAATCTCCTGCTAATGATATCCTAAATCATGCCCAATCACTTGATTTAAGTACATCTAGTAGGTTTAGTTGTGTACTTATTGGTAGAAGGTGACTTTTTTTTATGATGGAAGGAATCAAGGGATGATTGCTTGCTTGCAAGTGTCCAGCTTAATTGTTCTATCTCCTGATGTGTTAGGGTCACCTAGAAAGAGGCTTTCCTCTTAGTGGAACATAAAGAAGGGGTGTTTAACAACTAGTTAGAGGTACAATGAGTCTTCCCAGTCCATGATTTTTTAATCCCCTACCTAATAGATCATTTGTGTTCTTTATGGTCTTCCTTTTCTGACAAGTGAACAGTAATCGCCCTTAGGAGTAGTGCCATGAGCCCCTCCTAGTCAACTATTGCGAAATTGGCAGCCGACCTATAGACTATACTGGAGCTTGAGTTGCAAGCATGCATGTTTAACCTTCTTTGTTATTTCCTACCTTCTTTGTTATCTCCTTCCTTTGCTGCTACCTTTCTTCATTCACCCGTGCCGCCGCCGTGCATAGCGTGATAGAAAATTCAGCAAACTGCTCCTGTTGTGGTTGAGAACCAAATCCATGGTCCCTTTTTCCTCAGCTACAAACAAGCTATCTATATGATGCTAATGCCAGGCATGATTAGAGATGACGTGTGAATAGTGAAGCCCACTACGGCACTACTGCAAGGAGCCAAAGGGAGAGTATCTAGTGCATTGGATGGAATCATTGTCCTTGGTTAGTGGAGTTGAAAACATTGATCTAGTGTAATCTAATCTAGTGCAAGTGCAACACATGGACGATAGGAAGAAAACTGTGCTGAGGTGCATCTTTGTCTTGAACAGTTCAAACCAAAAGCTGAAATGGAGGAGAAAAACCCGTGCTTCAACTGTTGCAGCTGCAGACGGCAATACCAATTACACACTAGCATATATATACTTGTATAATACATATGGCTGTATATTTACAGGACAGGCATAAAGCTACACTGGAGTATATTGTAAGGCATACACTACTCTGGTTCTGTTCTGTATGTATACATATTGCTAAGCTTACTGTATCTCCTCTGGTTTCTGGGACTGACTGATACTACTTTCTCCATGCATGTTTCAGGATGCGTGATTTCGTCAGGGGCACATCGGTGGTGGCGATCAAAACTTGCAGATCTGGAGGCTCCTACACCGCGAGGGCGCCCATGGCGCGGTCTGCGTTAGAGCTCTGAACTTGGAGCCGGAATAATCCCATGCTGGCAGCATGGACACTGCTCGCCTTCTGAACCTTCTCTGCCGTCATGTTCTCAGAGAAGGTCCACAGCCTGGAGGCCTCCTCGCTGATGGTGCCCAGACGGGACGGTGAGGCCTCGTTGCAGTCAGCGAAGTACTTCCCGGACACTCCGGCCACTGCCGGGTGCACCGCCACGTAGCACGTCGTCGCGGCTGCCTGAATGGAAGAATCAGGCTTTCTTTCATCAGAGGTAGGACAGACATACACATGGAAACAGAGTAGCATATATAACAGAGGCAGAGGAATGATCATCAGATGAGTGTTGCAGACCTGAGGAATCGTCTTGAGGAGCTTGGACGCCAGGAAGAACACTGTGTCTGCAGTGAGCAAGCATGCATGACATGAGATCGTCTTCGTGAACAATGGAACCAACAGTTGCTCTGCTCAGGAAGAAAGGTCAAGAGAAGAGAGAAGAGGAGGCGTACTGGTGATGAGGCCGTCGCGGTCGCGGATGAGGCGGGTCCTGACGATGCCGGGGTGGACGCAGTTGGCCGTGACGTTGGCACCCATCTCCTTGAGCCGGTCGGCGAGCGCTCTGGTGTGCAGGACGTTGGCGAGCTTGGACAGCGCGTACGCCCTCGTCGGATCATACGGTCTGTTCGTTGCATTGGTGAGGCCAGCCAGTTAATCAGAGCTGATGATCTCATATACAGGAAGGCTTCTGATGAGCACGGCACTTACATCTTCCTGCGGGTGACGCGGTCGAGGTAGCCGAGCGCGTCGTCGTCGCCGGGGAACCAGCTGTGGATGGTGGAGGAGACGTTGACGATGCGGCCCTCGACGCCGGTGTCCCGCGCCGTCTCCGCCATCTTGTCCAGCAGCAGCCGCGTGAGCAGGAAGTGGCCTAGGTAGTTGGTGGCGAACGTCATCTCCACGCCGTCCTCCGACACGGCGAAACGGTCGGCGTACTTGCCGGCGTTGTTGCTGCGCATGCATGGATTACAGACATACATATGTTAGCAGCAGTCGGCCGGCCGGCCATGGAGGGGATCGATCGATCGAGTTGCTGGTGATGGTGAAGAACGTACACGAGGAGGTTGAGGGGAAGGCCGAGGTCGAGGAACCGTTTGACGAAGCGGCGCACGGAGGCGAGCGAGCTGAGGTCGAGCGGCAGCACGGCGACGTCGGTGCCGGGGCACTCGGCGCGGACCCGCGTGCGTGCCTCCTCGGCGGCCTTGAGGCTCCGCGCGGGAAGCACGAGGCGCGCGCCGCGCCGCGCCAGCACGCGCGCCGTCTCGGCGCCTATCCCAGACGTCGCGCCCGTGATGATGGCGGTGATGTGGCCGAGGTCGCCGGCGCCGGCGACCTCCTCGGCCGTCGTCCGCGAGCCGAAGCCGCTCGGCCCCGCCGTGCCGGCCAGGTACCTCAGCGAGGTCAGCATGATCAGCAGGCCGGCGCTGCCGCTGCTAGTGACGACGATGGCGCGCGCTGTGAGTAGAGTAGAGTAGAGGTAGAGGAGACTAGTACTGTAGCAGGCAGCCGCTGTAGGATAGATAGATCGGCTATGCCGCCTGTGTTAGAGAAGAAGGAAGGTGGGAGACGCAGGGGGTATAAATAGATAGAACGTGAGTGGAGTGGAGTGGCGGTGGCGCCGTGGCGGTGCGGTGGCGCGCTTGTTTTCTTCCTCGCCGCGCGAGCGCTGCGCACCTGCACTGGACGACGGGGCGACTGGAAAGAGAGGGGAGGGCGTGCGGAGGCTCTTTGTTTCTTTGCTGGCACGCACGGGTAGCAATAATACAGGATCGGAGGTTGCATTGTTGGGTTAGTAGTGTAGTGGCATCATCGTCGATCGTGGCAATGGCCGCCCACGCGCGGG
This sequence comes from Bothriochloa decipiens, assembly GCA_023333625.1. Classification (NCBI taxonomy): domain Eukaryota; kingdom Viridiplantae; phylum Streptophyta; class Magnoliopsida; order Poales; family Poaceae; genus Bothriochloa; species Bothriochloa decipiens. The sequence goes on from CM041644.1 coordinate 3,272,636, forward strand.
CGTGTCAGTCAGCGCGCGCGCGACTGAGCTGTGCGCGTCAAGCTTCATCGTCGCCATCAGTACTAGCAATATCTTTGCTTTATTTATTTTTAGACTCCTAGCTACTACTAGCAGCAATCGTATTCGTAGGTTGTGAGACCAACACGACGTAGCACATAGGTAATGCATGGTCTGTGCGCGTCAAGCTTCATAGTAGCTTGCAATGCATCAATTTGCATATATTAATTGGATTGGATGTCGCATCCTGCGACCGGTCATCAGCATACGTAATAGATGGTGTCGATGACCAACAATTAATTTAATCCTATACAGTATGCAAAGACGTGACATGCCGAGGGATGGATGCGATCGACGACGACGGCCCTTGACACCCTAGCTAGCTTGCGGTCGTGCGATCCAGACGTACGTCGTCGTCGCCTTCTAGCTAGCTAGTAGGCATATCGCATCGGGCGACCCGGCGTGTTTTTGTCTCGTCTTCCAGCCGCACGCGTGCTCCATATGCATGTCGCCGTTTGTTGGTCGCTGCGTGCGCAACTGGTGGCGCGGGTCATGGTCGCCGGCTTCCACATCGATCGTCCACGACGAGCTGTGTGATATGATCGTGCGCCGCGCGCTCGTGGCCCGGCCGGACCCAGCCTGCTAGAATTCACTAACAATCTCGTATACTGCTTGTTAGTGATATATGATTAGATCCGTTTTATTGTCATTTTCGAAATACAGAGACGATGTAGTACGTATCCTCTACCCTGAGACTTATTTAGTGGTATAAACATGGAGCAAATTCATAATTTCAACCTGTTCAAATTAAAGACGGTTTCACAGGGCCATCTGGCCGACCGGGCACACACGAGAAATTACAACGCTTGTTGATAAATAATGCAAACTAAAAGCTTTTTAAAATTAGCTTTTGTTTAGGGAATTAATATGCAGGCTCCATCCGGTTCTAAGAACAATTGCACCAAAGTAACGCCCTAGATCGAGGAATTAGGCATGCCATAATCGAGGCGACGGGTATGCATTTTGTGACACAAGTGGATGTGCTCTTAATTGGTAGCACTGGCTACATCTCACCTCAAGAAACACCAAGTTAGACTTAGCAAAACCCAATTCACTAACAACTGTAATTAATTGCCAGTATGTGAGTATGTTTTGCTCAATGCTTACTGTCTTTTTGCGTTCCCGGCCCGTTGTACTACTTCTCATTTTTCTCTCCTGTTATTATTATGCTAACTTAAATACCAAACCTGAAAAAAATAAGATCCTGTTGACCTAAAGGGATTGCTATCATTTGAAAATAATTTAGAGTCTGGAAATTTAAAAGGTCCTGCCGAGCTGAAAGAGATGTGCTTAGATAATCGTGGCCGGTGGGCTTGATTTCAGCTGGGCTTTGCAAACTAAACCAATTTAAAACTCGAAAAGAACCCAGTGGTGGTGGGTGGGGAGCAAGCAGCGAGCTCCAAGACTGAGAGCAAAGAGGAGCAGGTCACATTTGCGAAAAACAAATTCAAAAGATGGCGAAAAATAAGAAGCTGATGGAGACTGCACCTCAAGAATAGCAGTTATGGTGGGGGCTTTGGATCTGTGCAGAGATTTTCTTGGTGTTGTTTTTGTGTGTGCGCGTGGTTTCTTTCTTTCTTTATATATATGTTTTTTTTTAATTATTATATATATAAGAGAGGGTGCGTGGTTGCAGTAGCAACAAAAAGAAGTTAGTTGTTCAATGATTTTGTTGTGTTGTTTATGTGCTTTCTCTTTAATCGCCCTTGATTTTCCAGGTGATGTTTATTGTTGTACAAGATATTGATGACTAGTAGAAGGGTCCAGGATACTTAAAGGGAACATCATGTGGAAATCATGCTGTTGTATAATACTGTACATAAAAATTCAGGTATTTGATTCTGCACAAAAAGAAAACTTCAGATTGGAATGAAGTGTGCAAGGTGATACTCCATTTTCTACTGTACTGCGATTCATTGGAGTCTTTTCTGGAAGAGGGCCCCATGAAGATCTTCTTGATGCAAAAGATAATCTCTCCTACACTAATAGGAGATGGTTTTTATGACAGGTAATATTCCCATTATTGGTGCAGAATAGTATTAGGATAAGGTTTTTAATAATTTGGCGCATTTTTTTCTTTCTCAGCTTCCCTGAAGCAAAGTAGATCACCAGCAAAAAGAAAAAGTAGATCACCAGCAACTTTGCTAACAGCTGGTTGAAACTTCAAACCCTGTTATTTTCAGTACATTTACAGGTATTTAGGCTGGTCAATGAGACTGTAAATGCTGATGAAGCTATTAGAGTTTATTTACAACAAAGGTCATAGTCTCTCTGGTCAGTAGCAGTAGAAGTACTATACCCAATTTCTCAATCGCATCAAATAGGTTTGGTAAGGTGTCACTTTGATGGATCCCCTCTGCGCAACAATGCACTTGACTCTTGTTTTGCCGTTTGTTCTCATGTTACTATGTTAAAGACAAGAAAAAAGAACAAAATGTGTTAAGATTTGGCATGACGCCATAGGTGATAAACATTTGCAAATGGTGATAGATGCTGCATCAGCCGTGAAGGTGATGCCCAATATGGCTACAAATGGTTGTTGCAATCATTGCTCGATCCTAGCTCCTTGTTTAGCCAACAATTAATCCTTCCTTATTTTTTTATTCCTTTTTTTATTCATTATTTATTATAGGTTCTAGAAAGCAGTATGACTAACTTAGGACTTACTCTGCTACGCAGCATGTTGTGTAGGAAAAAATATATATATATCTGTAGGATTGAAAGATACAAATGCTCATCCTAATTTTTGACGGCAGGATGAAATACATAATTTTTTACACAGGCATTTCTTTTTATATGCTGATCATGATTAATCTTCTTATGTAGATTATACAACTACACAAATTATACAAATCAAGGTAGGACAAATGCCAGATATGATTTTTTTTGCAGTAATAATACTAGATGCAAAACTAAAAACCATGTGGGTGACTAAGTATCTAAAGCAAGGCGGAATTCATGTCAGATGAATTGGTTTTGATCAATCAATACAGGTTTGTTCATCACTGTCATCAGCTTCCATCTCAGCTTCTCTTATTACTTAATATGATCCTCTCACTGAAAATAACAGTTAAACACTAATTGCAACACCAGTTTGAAACAGGAGAGAGATAGTGGACTAGAAGTGTACTTTGAATGGCACCAACAATCCCCAAGAACACGGGATTCCATCAGATTTCTTTTTTGAACGTATTCCATCAGATTTCCTTTCCTGGTGTCACCTGCTCTTCCAACATGCACTTAAACCAATGGCAAATGATCTAGGTGA